>NJRP01000096.1:147726-173575 GCA_003063835.1 Aphaenogaster floridana | reverse complement strand
GTTTCGACAATAGAAAGATTGTTACAGCATTTATCGAATTGGATGTTTGATATTTATGATTTTAATAATGCATATAATAAGAAATATATTGATACGCATTTGAATCTTCTCAGAATATTTAGTTAAAATATTTAATTAGAAATATTTAATAAAAAATTTACTATAATTTAAATGTTTAAAGCGCATTAAATATTTACAAGTTGTAAATAAATACATATAATGTAAAAATCTATTAAACTTTATTATTTTACTTGGATTAATATCAAATTCAAATCCAGAAGAAGCAGTTTGCTTCTCAACTTCTATTTACTTATATTTATACAATATTATTAATCTCCAACGACGCACAAGTAGCTACAATCGTTTCTCAAAGCAGCGCTATAGCTATTAACGAATGAACGTTTTAATGATCGTCAATAAGTAGAAATCCCGAAGATTTTCGACGTTTAAGGGGATAACGCGCGCTTCTTCTGGCAGGAAGCCGAAAGATCTGTGCACACCATTTTCTCCTCGTCTCATCTCTAGGACCGGCTCCACTCCACCGGGTGTCCGTTGCGGAGGGTCTTAAGGGTAATTTTTTCTCGTTCCTTGGCCTCGCCGGACTAAATTTCGCGCATTAAGCCCTCGGTGTAATCCTGCCCTTAATATTCAAAAACGTGATCGTCCTACTAAGAGTGCCGGGGGAACTAGCTAGCCCAACGGAGATGCCACCTCGACGGGGAGGGAGCTTTTCATATGCTAATTGGCATTCGTCATTTTCTTATGACGCCGACTTAAGTGTGCTTAAGGCTGCTAACTCCTTTCCCGGCGTTAGAAAGCTGACTGTGCCTCGCCGGCGTTTTCGAATTGAACCAATTGAACTTCTCACGATTCAACCGCGCTCACATGCAGGCGAACACGAAATTTGTCATTCTCGAAACGGTTTAGAACCACCAGCTTGGCGAGAATGACCCAATCGATGAGACGAAATTTCTTATCGCTAAGTTTTTCTGACAGCTTTCCTGTTTTATAGTGCAGATATCATTTATTCATACATGCGTTTAATTTTAAAATATTTAGATGTGTTAATATACGGAAGGAATGAAATTACACAATTTTAATAAATTAGAAATTTTGCTAGCAATTTTTTAAAATAAATTGTAAAAATGAAATCTAATTGTCAAGTAATTACGATCATATGCGCATTAATCATTAAGACACAATGATTGCGTTTTTACGATATTTTCCATGTTGACTGAATGTTACTACTACATACAGTGGATGTAAAAAGTATTCGCGTACACTAGGAATTTTCATAAAAAATATTTTATTTCTGTGTGATAATAAATAATAAACAAATAATCATTTTTTTCATATTATAAAGTCTCTCTTTTTTAATAATATCTTAAAAACAAAACTTATAAATTATAACATTTTATACTCCAAAACAATAAGCTAAACTATTTTCTGTAAAAATTCCTAGTGTACGAATACTTTTTACACCCATTGTAATATCGTTACATAAAAAGACTGAAGATAGAATCAGCTAACAATAAGCTATAAGAATTAATAACGATGGATCGATAAGTGTGCTTGTATGCGCGAATTCTATATGATACCAACCAACTTTGATCGCTTATAACGCGAAAAGTCTCGCGTCTTCGATATTTTTATGTTACGATTCCTTATTTTAAATAATCTAGAAAATTTGCAAAATAAGCTTTTAAAGCATTGTGCGACGATTATAGAATGTCTTCTATATATCCAAAAACACATCAAGTTCCTTAATTTTCATAAAGTTTTAATAATAATGTGTTACAGGTAGAATATTAAGCCATGAAAATTATAATGAATATTCAATGAATTGACAAATCTGCATTTGTTCGAGAGAATTGACCTATTGTCAAAATAATCCTCAAGCACAAGTAAATGTTAAAGTAAATTTAAGCATAATTGACAGACATGTTCAATTTAAATGCCAATAGTATTGTAATAAGGAATAGGCGCTATATGATTATCTCTTTTGCACTCATGCGAATAGCGCCAACAATCCGATACACACCTCCGCTATATGTCGGTGTCGGTAATGTTATCCCCGTCATGGCACGTATTACACTCTAACTTTATCGGAAGATATCTCTGCGGCATATCTGTAAGAAGATAACGCGCGTATTCATCGTCGAATAGTGCCGCGCCTGTGCGCCCACGTTGAACGCTTACGTTTCTTTTCTGCAACAGAAGAGGTGAAAAGACGGAAAACGAGCCTCCCAAGGGGTGATATTTTACGCGAGATGTTGTCATCATGTGAACTTGCCTCGAAGGTGAATTATTAACACGAAAAAATAACGGTTTTTATCATCAAGTGCACTGCCGAAACAAGTCTGAACAAACGTAAGTAAATGCCTGTGAAAAAGTGTATGACTTCATATCACGATTTTATTAATTCTTTAACTAATTATCATAAATATATTTTCTACTACTTAATTGTGTCAAAAGTTTACGATTGATATTGCAAATACATTTTGATGAAGCCTCTACGGACTCCAGTAATGTAATGACTCACGATGACACATAAATCGATATCAGACACGTATCATTCCTGTAATTCTCTTAAAGCTTTGATTTCACATATGGTGGCCTAATTGTAATTTAGATAATTGAAATTGTAATTTCAAATTTATCGAAAGTAGTGGACCATCTTTTTTACGTATATATATGCATGATATGTGACTAAATGACAAGCTACGTCTACACGCGTACGCGAATAATGAGATCTTAACATATTTGATTTTGATTAAAAAGCGTCATTTCCTTTCAGAAAAATGACGGTCCGTTTTCCGGAAGTGATAAGAAGCGGATCGGAAGTGGAAGGCGGTTTGTCGGGACCGGCTAATCCAATACCTAGTCAATCAATCGATTGCGGCTGCGGACAAATGCAATGCCAGAAGCTGGCGAAATTTGCAACGCGAAAACTCTTCGTGGGATTGATTTGTTGGATCGGTGTAGTGCAAGCTGCATCGTATGCTTATTTTCATGTAACAGGGTCCACGATAGCTAGAAAATTTCAAATCGATCCTTATGTAATGGGTGCGTATCATAGACAATACAAAAAATTTAATTGAAAGAATTTCTGAAAGAAAATTGCAAAATTCATTTTCTAATTTTTACTAGAATTAATTAAAAACGTTATTTACATAAAAATATTTTATGTAAAATATTTTAGTTATTATATTTTGTATAGTATATGTTTTAATATAACTATCTTTTAAATTGTTATATAAGCCTTTAATATAATTGTATTATTTTTAACACGTGATATATGAGAAAAAATTCGGCATCAGTAACTTTTTTCTTTTAAGATCGCTTTGATAATAAATATAAATACTTATATACATATAAATTCGATATACATATAAATACATATAAATATAATACATATAATACTTCAAAATTTATTTGATATGCCATGTGAAATTATTTGGATAGATTTAAAATGTTTTTGATGCAAAAATCTAACATATATTATTTTTTAAAGAAACTTATTTTTTTCAGATTGGATTCTTGTTGTGGCAGAATTGACACCTGCTATACTTGGATTAGTGGTAGCATATTGGGGCGACAGAATACACAGGGCTTCGTGGATAGGAGCTTTAACCCTTTTACAAAGCGTCTCATATTTCGTTTTGATAATACCCCATTTAACACATCGCACTCTTGTGATCGAGGCAACGCAAAACGTCACCCATATGTCATTATACGCGGGTTAGTGCCTAAAACACGCGATAAAACTCTAAAACTGAATAATTCTAATTTACGTTGCTATTGCTCTATACATATTAGTATTACATAAATTACGTTAATATTTGATTTGTTAACAAACGGTAAATTATTTCCTTCGATTTAAAGATATATTTTGAATTTCATAGATGACAATCCAGAATTATGCACTTTCGCACCATCGTGGATCATCACAGAGGAGGACGAGCCCTGCTACTTAACTATGGTCATCATAATCATAGTATTAATTATAAGTGGGATGGCAAACATAGCATACTATGCGCTAGGAATTTCTTATTTGGATGATAATACAAAAAGGAAGAACGTAACCACTTTCATCGGTGTAATAATCGCCGTAAGAATCGCCGGGTCTCTTCTCGGATACTTCTTAGGTTGGGGATGCCTTCGGTGAGTACGATATTTATTACGTATCACATGATTATTGTATTTGTAATTTCTAAAAATTAATTACACATTATTAAACAAACACAAAAATATACGTACATTTATTTTTAAACTTATCGACTCGCGTCCCAGGATAGACGCGGAAAATTTCAGTGTTATAGAATCATATCAGGATCAAATCGGAGCGTGGTGGCTTGGATTCCCAATACTGTCTATATTATTGCTGGTTCCTGGCTTGCTGCTTTCGTGGTTTCCCAGAAGATTACCTTCAGAAGTATAACGTAGAACATAACATGATAATTAATTCTAAATTAATTGAAATTATATAAGATTTTATACATCGCAAGAGTCACGAGTTAATATCAAGCTATTTCTTGTTATTATACTACATTCTTTTAAAAAAAGGAATAATTTTCCAACTTAACGTAATTATACTTACTTTGTTTTAGGTTGTCAAACAAGCCGCAGTTTCACTTCTCGATCGGACTGCGATACGTAACCGAGCACCTCACAGAATGAATCAAAAGGTCGGCAGCCCCGATTTTTGGCCATCATTATGCAGATTGAGCACTAACAGAATTTTAATGTGCAACATTTTGGCGACGGTATTCAGCGGTATAGCGCTTCTAAATTTTATGACGTACGAGAATATCTTCTTAGAGTCCAGATTTCACATACCTAGGCCGACAGGAATGCTTCGTGGATTTGACGATCCTCTGAATTCCAGGCTAATCACCGGTAAGATTAATCGATATCTCTATTAACAGGCATATAGATAGAAGAAGGAAAAAACGAAAAATTATAGCGGTATCAGTTTAAATCAGTTACTTGGAACACTTGGAACACTGCAATAAAATAATTATCAATAGTTATTTTTTAAATATAGAGATAAAAAAAAACTAAAATTTGTTCTCTTAACTTGTTCTTTTAATTAACGTTCTATGAGAAAAATTAAATGCAATCATTTAACGCTCTATAATCGGATTCTTTTTACTTATGAAAATATTACATAACCAATAAATGAAAAGCAATGATTAAATTACTTAAAAAATATAAATATATGTAATTTTTAAGCCATAAAGTGTAATATAAAATGTAATTTAAAATGTAATATTACATAACAATTGAAATAATTTGTATGCAAAATAAATCCAATATTCGCGTTTCGTTTCAGCTATCGTGAGACCCATTCTGATTGGACTGATCATAATCATCAGTGGTATAGTGTTAGCCAAGGCAAGGCCACGAGCGAGATTTATTATTGGTTACAATTTTGTTATTGTGTCTCTTACAGTAGCGATTATCATCGCACTAATCTTTGCCACCTGCGACAAATCACCTATCGCCAATTTAGACAAAGGTGGTTTAGACAAAGGCTCGTAAGTGCGCTAATACTCGGAATTAACATTTATTGCAAAATATCAATAATATCGTTAAAAATAAAGAGACAACGTATTGTAATCTTATTCTGCGATATTCCGTTGCACAAATTTCGCGGTAATCGCATAGACAAGTAAGATTTATTGACTGACGCTTTTGTAGCAACGACTTGTTGAAATATTGCAACAAAGATTGTCATTGCTCGAAGGACGCCGATTTCCGACCAGTTTGCTTGGGAAAATTGACGCATTATAGTCCTTGCTATGCCGGCTGCACCACAATCATTTACGTCGATAACGTAAAGATCTATAGCGGTTGCAGCTGCGTGGAGCGATTGACAGGATGGAGTAATGACCAAGCGCAAGATGGCTCGTGCAATTCGACTAACTGCCAGGCCGGCTGGATGTTTTTTGAGGTGATTACACCTTTGTTTACTTGTTTTATTTTCAAATTATGAGTATATAACTGATTAATTGTAATTATAATATAATTATAATAAATTATAATTTAATTATGTTTTATATTTAAATTTTGCAATCTAATAAAATCTATAAATATGAAAGAAAGCCCATATTGGTCGCGGCGGATTTTGGTGCCTAATAATAATTATTTTGTGAATTTTCCTACTTATGCAAACTGCGCGCCGCAAATTTGTCGGTCTTGAAACACAATTCTTACATGAAGACGGAATTAATTCACATGTTAAATTTACAAGCAATTTAATAATTTCGATAGTATCTATAAGATCCCCCTACATTAAAAGTATTAAATTGCTTGTCAATTTAACATGTGAATTAATTCCGGCTTTATGTTCAAGACCGACAAATTTGCGGCGCGCAGTTCGCATAGGTAGGAAAATTCACAAAATAATTATTATTAGGCAAGATCCGCCGCGACCGATATGGGCTTTCTTTCATATTTATATTTGTTTAATATCATCTGTCTTATTCTTAACATTATTTGTCTAATAAAATCTACATTAATCACAGATGAAAAATCTTTCTATTATTCTTGTTTCAGTTTGGATCTTTAGTGGCGTACACGTTAATCGCTTCCACTTTCGTAGGAGATTTATTGATCAATATAAGATCCGTCTACAAGCAAGACAAAGCTATCAGCATAGGTTTTTTGATGATGTGGATTGCAATATTCGTTTACGTTCCTGGCAAACTTCTTTATGAATATGTCTCGCGTCAGGCGTGTCAATTTTGGGGCAATCAAAAGATAATCTGTCATTTATACGATTCCGAAAAACTCGGGGATTACTTGTGTTACCTGACAATACTATTCTTATCACTTTGCCTTTTAGTCAAAATTATTGTTTGGTTTTTCTGCAAAAAATTAGAGCTATACGAAGAGCTATACGTAGAAGAAAATGTTGAGCTACAAGAAATGTTCGAACGAGCAGCAATAACCGAGCTACCGGAAACATTAAATAACAATGGTAAATATCCTTTTCAAAAAATACTAAATTTAATTCTTCCGTAAAAAAACTAAAATTCTTTTTTTCATGAAATAAACTAAAATTAATTCCCTTCTTTCTAAAATCAGCTATAAAATGCGGTAATATTTGCAGATGATACAACGGGACAAGTGGAGGCGGTTGTTGAACCAGAATCAAGGATACCAACGCAGACAGCAGAACTGGAAGAAACTTCACTGAGGAAAGAAGGAGGAATTCCAGAGGGATGTCTGAACGGCATGATGGTCCCCCCAAATCATCGTCGGACGGATTCGAATCTTCCGACAAATCACAATTTGCTATCAACGTTCCAAAATCTCGACTCCGAGGACGAGCTAGACAGTTCGAGCGATGAGAGTAAAAAACAATCGAGTACACGAGTCGCTTACACGCCGCTGGAACTCGACTCTGACGTCGAGAGCGACCTCAGCGGCGTTGGACCTAGATCAAGAAAACGCGTTTCAAGCAAAGATTACGATCAAACTCAGGACGAGAACGATCGCCCCGCGTCCAAGAACACGTCCCTAGAACGCCGATTTCCAAATCCCGATCACTACGAGGATCCACAAAGAGACAGAAATTCCAGATTGAAGAATCCGAATGGTTATCAGGACGATTCCTTGAAGACAAGTAGCTCCAAGTTTGCGAAGAAGGGTCAAGAGAGCGACGTGCTCAAACAGGGCGACTTCAACGAAGTTGGAATACCGATAGTGTATCCGTTTCCGGACGAGAAAGGCAACTCGGACGGTACTAACACAGCGCACTTGAAGGACGTGAAGTCGCTGATCAATCGATACGAGCAGAACGCGAGTCAGGAAACTCTAGACGAAGATCGGTTATCGGTGAAGTCGACAGAGGATACGAGAAGTCGACCGGAGAGCAAGTTAGGTATACCTCTGGTAGCTATGGTTCCTGCTCGGTCATCTTCTCGAGGGCAATCTTCTTCAGGCTTTGGTAGCTCGCCAGATGTACAAGACAAGAACCTTGATTCACGTGCGGAAAGACTTGGAACTCCCAGCCCGAAAAATGTCACTAAAGGCAGCAAAGTAGCGCATCAAACCGACCTTTAGAATTACGATCGCTCTTACATGATAGATGACGCACGACACATAAAAACGATGCGTAGTTATACGGATATTTATGGAGAAACGAGTAAACCATTAATAGAATAGAAGCACTATCGCGATAAATTTATATCTGCGAGCGATAAGAAGCTCTGACTACCAAAGTACACAATGCTACACAATACTATCTCTGACACCTGTCATATTTAAGATGTATAACCTGCGATTCATATTTTGATAAGTGAACAGTAAAATTTGATGTACACTTTTTTTAATTATGAATTGTAATATCAAGTTGTTCTAATTATATCATGCAAGGTATCAGAACTGATATCTTGCAACTAATAAAGATACTTTCATCCGTGAGTTCTTCAAATATTTCTAATAAAGGATAGCCGGCTAATAAAACGTTTGCTGTATTTCATGGCATACTTCCATATTTGTAGTTATCCTTTGAAAAACGTAACATGTGTATAACGACGTCCATTATAATCTTTTTGATATTTATTACACGATTAACATCTATTATATTCTAATTTTGTGGATTATTTCGTCTACCTCTCTGCTAATAATGACTTCTTGTTGTTTTATAGTACCATCTTATATATAGATTAAAATTCCTTCTAACGCGTTAATAACAGCGAATACATTATATTTCATCGTGAGTAGATAAATTACGATATTTTTCTACTAATTCAAAGTATAACCATTATATGTACAATTATTTAACTTTATAGATGATTCGCGCATTATTGCAATCATTGCTATCACCATCAACAGTGTAAGCGATGTATACGGAGTGTGTACTTTATATGTGTACTAATTTGGCATCCGTCATATATTTAAACGTAAATTTAAAATAAAGTTCTAAATATTCATATTATACGTACAACGAATTATGAATTCACCTGTTACAACAATAAAAATAATTAATCGCAGTAAATTAAAATTAATAAAAGATCGGTGATCGCTCTTCTCTTGCGAACACCATGAGTGATCTACCAACAGTCGGTTCTATCTAGGTTGCTACGAGCTTTAAATAGCTAAGGAGGTGCTTAAGGTACTTGTAAAGTCTTTATTTGTCGGTTCTCGCTCGCTTCGCGTTCGTCATCCGATCCTTCTTGAAGATCTTCGATCGAAGTCTCTCTCCGCGTAACGCATACGCCGAAAGGATAATTGAACTTGATCATCAATTATTCTTTAATGTGTCTCACCGGGCTCCTCAGCTATATCCTCTAGTTCGATCTCTTCATCAAAGATCTTTACGTCTTTGACGAAATACCAAACGCCCACGTCGAACAGCGTACCGATCGTTACAAAACCTAAAATGATAAAGAAGCTGTGATGTACGAACAATAATAACTACATTCCTTGGATGTGATCGCGTTTTTTAAGATACTCACTGGCCGCGGTGAAGTTCAGCAAATACCTCAATGCCTCGCCATTATATAGCCAGCAATTTCCCGTCCCTGAACAAGTTTTACCCCACACGAGACAGGTCTTGTCTAAAAGATAAAATATTAATTAATCTCTAAATAGAAAACGTGAAATTAAGCGAGTGTATAAATACAGAGATATGTGGAGTGCATTTTTTCAACAATGGTTTAAACTAACAAAGTATGCTACCGAAAAAAATAAATAGGCACATTGCGAGTGCTTTATTTGCCATTTGATAATATAAGCCAGGCAATCTGTCTCTGTCAATGTTATTAACTGCACGCGCGTGTACAAATGAAGTTTATCACTAACCTAATATAAATCCAAACAAAATAGGCGATGGTATGAAGGCGAAGAGGCTCATTATCATTAATCCAAAGCCCATGGCGACCGCCTTGTCCTTCTCGTCAACGCATCTTACGGAAACTAAGAAATTCGACGCTCTTCCGGTTGCGCCGCTAAACTTTAAAAGACACACCACAGCCAGAAAGATGTAGAACTTCTGCATACAGTCGACCGGACACGAACCCGGAATAGCCGTTCCCAAAGCTTCCACTGTGGGTTCGGTCGTTTCCAATGGGACTTCGGTAGAGAATGGGAAGGATGTGATATTAGCGAACGGATGCGCCAGGGAACGAGCCAATTTCGGTTTTACGCAGCTGCAGTCCGTATAAATTTTACTGCCGTTATCGAAAAGCTAAAGAAAAAAAAGAGATAAGTACCTTTAATAGAATTTACAGAAAATCTCGCTTTTGAATGTAACTTAAAAATTTTCTAACATTGAAAAATTACTTAACAAAGACTTTCTATTTCCTTCTGGAGAAATTTTTCTCTTTTTACGCAATCAGTTTTTTTTTTAAAGTAAGATTGCCTTTCATAAAGATTGCGCAAAATAATATCAAACCTTCATGCCGCTGCAGCCAGCGTGACATGCGGATATAAACGTTTGTCCGTGCTCAGCGCAGACAGGATTATAGGTGACGTAGTCGCAGTGGCACTGCTCGTTGCAGGGTAGCTGCGTTTTCAAAACACCGTTCGGCTGAATAGCGATCTGGTTGTCGTTCGCCGAGCAACCGAGAAAGGCGTAAGAGATCATTCCCATTATCGATATAATACCGATCATGACGTTCCACGCCGCCAGCCATCTAGCCTTCGGCTTGTACTTGGAGATGACCAGGCCGGACAGCAGAATCCCGAAGGCACTGAATACCAAGCCGACCGTGCCGGTGATCAACGACGAGACGGACGCCGATTGCTTGTACTGGGTCTCAATGTACTTCGGCATAAAGATCCAGTAGGGCATGTAGCCCATGAAGTAGAAAACCGTCGCCAGATTGTTGCACATCAGAGTCGTGTTTGTCAGCAGACGCTTGAACGTCCTCAGCATGTCCGAGATAGACGCCGGTAGCTCCGATTCTTGCTCGCCCTTGATGCTCGCGGCCGATTTGTTGCGTTCCAGGGCCAGGACTTTGCGAGCGGCCGCTCTCGGCAGGGTCTTCGGGAAGAGAGCGATCACGCTTGCAAAAATGAAGAGGAGAATGGCCAAAATAATCCATCCTAGCCACCAAGCGCCTAGCCACCTTAAATATCGTTAATATAAATTTATAATTAGATATAATTAATATAAACTTTTCTAAAACATTTATAAACGTTTTGGTAAATAATCTATTACTAAATCAGTAAATCACTGTTTGATTGCAACGATGCCATTATGCTAGACCTACATACCTCGCGTCTTGCATCGTGATAGTGGGAGTTAAAGTCGGGCTGATGTAGAACTTCAAGGAGAATGAGGCCAGTCCGTAGCCAATGGCGGGTCCCAGCATTCGCAGAAAGTACGAGAAACTGATCAGCGCCGGCGTTTTCGATTTTTGTATGTTGTCGTCCATGTACGACACGCCAAGGGTGTAATAAAGGGAGCCACCCACTCCGGACACCAGTTGGGCTATGAAAAGGAGCACCTGCGGTGCAAAGTTTCCTTCTTCAGCCTCGCAATCCGTCCCGCGATTCTCTTTGCCCAAACAGAGAAATTTCCGATGTCTGTCAGGAATTATGTCTGTCGTATTTAGCGTACTCTGCGGTTTCCCCCCGTATTCTTTGGTCAGGGACAAAGCGTCCTCGCCGGGCCCGTAGAGAAAGTGCGGCAGCATCGTGAGACAACAGAAAAGTACAACCTGATGAAATAAACAACGGAGCATCATTTTATCAATATTCAGGAATAATTTGCGCCTAAGCCGCGAGCTTTAAAGTATCTACATGATACTTTTTATTAATTCTAAGCTTTTTATTCTCATTTCCATCGTTATTTTTCATAATTTATTATCGTATCATAAATATCGCAGCAACGTTCAACTATCTGCTCGACATCCAGAGTATTCCGCAAGCGCCTCTTTACTGTTCGAAGAATGGAGCGCTTAGCTAAGCACACGACGACGAGAGTACGATGGCAAGAGGCATGAATGAGCGTAGCTACGATTCTAACGCTTCCTAATTTAATTAAGAACCGACCAATCGGTGAGTTATGACGTCTACCGGCTCGTTCCTCGGGGCGTGTGCCGACAGCTGATTTCGTTTCTTGCCGACGCGAAAGTACGGCGCGCGAATAATACGCGGTGCATAAACCGCATTAATCGCATACGTCGATATCCGAGGATGTATGTGGTAAAACTTACGGTGTAAATACCGAAAGCGATCCATCGAGGCCTGTGACCCCTTCCCGCGTAATACGACAGGGTGACGGATACGAAAAGCTGCGAGATGTCGTTACCCACTGTGATGAGACCTGCATGAGAAGAAAGCACGTACGTGGCGTAAATTGTGTCGTAGCAATTCATTTAATGACGTCCCTCACGCGAACGTTACTTCCACGTTGCTTTTAAAATTTTAAACTTGATTACAAGCTGTCTTGATAGAACAACATTTTAAGTCGTTAAAACTAATAAACTGCTAACTCTTATGAAATGTTTTCTATGTAAAGCAAATTAAATTATTAATAAAAAATTCTTATATAACACTGACAAAAAATTTTAACAGAATTAACAAAAATATAACGTCAAAATATTTATTATAACAAACAGATCAAATATATTAACAGTTTAGATTCAGAATAATTAATGCCAATTTAATACTTCATAGACTTGCTCTATTTTAATTTTTTATTCGCTCGCAAAATGTTTAATCTTTTTTGAAAAAAGTGTCAAAAAATACAGATTTAAAAATTTTAAAATTTTTCCAATATCTATGAATTAAAGCTATCTTCGTAATATAGCATTCATATGGTATTTGAGTATAATGAAACGTGTCATACGTACCCGTCGTTTTCGAGGGTATTTTAAATCTCTTCTCGATGGTGGTGATGGTACCATTGAAATAGGCATAACTGGCGGAAAATATGCAGCCGAGCACACCGTAGAGAAACACGTATGCCTTCTTGTTGGCGAACTTCTGCAGGGTCGGACCCTTGAGGCACCATATGCCGCACGAGGTGTCGTCGGTGATCGGCAGCTCCTTGAAGACATCGTCGAGGCCTCTGGTCGGCGTCGTGGGTGACGACGGTGTCGCGGGCGGTGTCGACGGCACCCGTAGTAGCTTCAGGTTCTCCGGCCCGTTCTTCTCGTGATTCGAGTTGCTCGAGTTGTTCTTCATCTTTGCCTCGACCTAATCGTCGCGACTGCCCGCAACTAGCAAGTGCCTAACACCAGTGGCTTCGAGCGAATTCAGTGACCTCAATCGCGGGTCGCACGATACCGATGTGACTTGATCGTCCTCGCGGCTCTTGGCATCGCTTTTTCGTTCGGTCCAGACTCGCCCCCGCGCTCACTCGCGGAATCTACTCTTCTTCCTCTCGCACTTCTTCCTCGTGTCCCGTCACTTTATCACGCGGTCACGTGTTCTCCATGTTTCGACTTGGTCTCGCCCGGGCAACACCTACGCCGAGAAATCTGGGGGTTGAATGCGACTGTCGCGCGTGCAGCTCGATGATTTATGCTACGGGGATGATCAATGATGATGTCGATGGAAAGAGTTAAGTCTTGAATCGGACTGAAGATAATGTTGTATTTGTACAACAATCTGTGACACTGAATGCCAGACAATATTATCGGACTGTAAGTGTTGGAACGGTGTTATCGGAAAGATATTTAACCGATACTGCTAAAAAAATAAAGAGAATGTAAAGACATGATTATGCTTCAGGTACATGAACCGTGTAATTTTAATCTAAATGAGAAGTGTTACAATGAATTGTTATACAGAGTCATACAGAGTGGTTTTGAGGAATTAAAAACTTGTATTTCTACGTTATATGTAAAACTGAACTACAAGTTTCAATCATGAATCAATGATTAATGATCAATGATATCGCGAGCGAGACGCAAAAAAAATCAGAAATGCGGCCACCTACCGCTGATGCAGAATGGACCTGGGGTTAGTTCAAACGATCGACCGCGGTCGCCGTAACAAAGTATCGATATACAGCGGCGGAGATCTCTTTTTAAAAAAGTCCGTCGATCGATTACCGATTGCTCTGCGATTGCGAATCAGCGTGGTCCCTCGCGAAATATAGATTCGCGTCCGAAAACGAGCGATATTCTTCCGCAACTGAGGCGCCTAAACGCAACAGAGAGCAGGCCACGTTCTATGCCTACTGAAGATCCCCACCTTCCGCCCCCCAAAGAGCCGATCGTACGAGAAAGAGCCACGGTCTCCTTACACATACCTACTGTCCACCGTGTCGTTATCAAGCGGGTAAATTCTGTCTCTCGCAATCAGCCTATTCCTTCATCCCCTCCTCCATATCGCTCTCTCTTTTTTCTTCTAGTTATCCCTCTCTTCTTTTCCCCCCTAGACCGGTCGCGATTCTTTCGATCCCTCCTTCTACGACTAGGAACTAGCCTCGTCGTCCGCGAATGTCGTCGGCGCGATCTCTCTCGATCTATCTGATAACCTGCACCTGTACGCATAATGCCCGAATAAGAGTAGGGATGCTGCGGTCGACTCCTACGTAGAAAAAGAGCAATTAACGGGGTAAGCGTTCAGCGCCCCGTGCTATTGCGAAATTGAATGTACGAATCAAATGGCGAAGCGGTCTTACGATCTACTGCTGCACTGAGAGAAAAAAGTCGCAGTATTGCGAACCAAACATTTCTTGTAATTTTTTCTTTAATATTTATTGGTTATTAAAAAAATTAATTGTGATGACGAAATATACATTTCTATGATTCTAACATATTTTTGGAGTAAAATAAACATTATATCCTACAAAACAGTGTTAAATATTTTTCTATAATAAATTGTTTATTTAAATACGGCAAAATAAAAATGTTATTTATAACAAATAAATCATTTATTTTTACACACGTTGATTTTAATCTCTTTAAATAAGATATATTTTACAGAGAAATGTGTGTATATTTCACAAAATATTTCACAGAAATGTATATTTCGTCATCACAATAAATTTTTTTATAAATAATAAATATCGAAAAAAAACGTCACAAGAAATATTTAGTTCGTAATACTTCGACTTTTTTCTCTCAGTGTGCTACTGCGGCCTGGCGGTTTAATTTCGAGCACCTATTATAATCATTACCTGTGAGTTATTAATAAATTAATTGCCACAACACCGAAATCAAGCTTCGTTCAAAAGTTCATTCTCGAGGCATTTCCAAGTCACTTGATCCTTAAACGATTACCTAATTTTGAATTATATCACAGACACTCTAAATATGCATTAGTTTTTTATTTTTTATATACGTTGAAATAAGAAAAAATGTATTAAAATAATATTTATTATTACTGTATATGATGATTACAACTTTCAAGTAGCACGCGTGCTATCTTACATCTGACTCTTGATAGCGCGACAAGAGAAAAATTGTCAAAATTGAAAAGAAGTTGTGTGTGTATATGTGTGTGTTATCGGATATATCTTTCGAAAGCACCGTTCTATCCGTAAACCCCGGCGTCTAAATCCCAGCGTTGGTGAAACAGGACATCCCTATCGGGGGCTATTCGCGACGTACGGACCACGGCGACGTGCACGAGGTCTTAGCTTTCGGTACGGTGTTGTCTAAGCTCGTTTCTAGTCAACCTCCGGGAGCAGAGGCTCACATTGTGGACCCATTATGATTTAATAGAGCCGACGTGATGTACACACGCGCGCACACATAGGCACTCGGTAAACTCTTCCGTCTATTCCCGCGCATTGCTAATGGCATACATCAAACAGCTATGTCGCTAATAGCTGACGGGTAATTGCCGAAGTTTAATTTTTATACTCGTCAAATGGCCAGTTCTCCAAGCGCCAAGCGTCAGGACCACTTCATTAGATTCGCCGTATCGGTCAAATATTTTCCGAAAGATTAATTATTACGGACGAACGGTTTTGCGCTTCAAGATCACCGTTGTTTAATGTTGATCTCTTTTTCTCGATAGCAGCCAATTTGTTCGCCCTAAGTAAGATACTGTTATCATACGATGGATTTAAAAAGGAAAAAGAAAAGGAAAAAATGCACGTGCATTTCTGTTATTCGAAGTAATCTTGAATAAATATCTGGCTATCACCTTGCGCACGAGAAGAAGCTACAGTATAAAATGACGTTTAATACAAATTTTCTTATCATGGTGGTAATCTGTATGCCTAAATGACTACCCAAACTCCTGTATGTGTACTTCTCAATTGAAACAAATAACTTTGCGCAACAAGAGAATTTCGTAAATTACTTCTTGATTCATTTATAAGATGAGAACTTTGTAGGTATTTATAAAAGGAGAAATATGGGAAAGTTATAAAAATTGATCATTCATGCATGAAATCGAGTTGTCAGTTAAATGATACCGAATTAACGGTGATTTCGTTTCGCAAACCGAGAAATACGTCATGATTTGCAAGAAATGTCTTCCTGGCAGTATTTGCCAGCTCACAAACCTGCCGAGACAAATGAAAATTTACATCTACGATAAGAACATCATAAATACACCGCGAAATACACCGTGTGTACACAAATTTCTTGGAAACTTCGATCTGCCGTTTGATGCACGCAAATAAAACTTCGCAGAAGTACTCGATATCAATTTGCTGATACGTTAAAAGCTATTGCTGTACGAGATTCATTTCACTCTTTATATAACTCGTAGTTATTCGCGCATAAATTGAATTTATTATAAACTATAGACTATATGAAGACCCGGGGGGAAAAACAAGGAATGTCAGTTTTATTTAAAATGAGATATGGTCGTCATTTTGTAGCGTTTAAGAGATACTACAAAAATTGATGTACATCTTTTAAATACTTAAAAAGTAAGATTAAAAACTGTATTAATCAATGAAAAAATGAAGGTAGAACATTCGGGTATAACAAGGGGAAATGACAAACTTTAAAATTCATTTTATTCAACAAGTATAAAACTGACATTCCTTGTTTTCCCCCCGGGTCTTCATATATCACATCTTAAACCTCTGTTCATGCAACCTTCACGCAATTACAGAATGATTTCTCGATTATCATTACTAAATCAACGAACACTTTCTGCAACTTGTCATAGAAATTTCCGTCTTCTGATGTTTTTGTGTTAATATAACTATTAAATATATTATTTAAGTAAAAATTAATACACAAAACCTAGAGGTTCATATTCATTGCAATGAACCGTAACCGTCAGATTTATGACACTTCGAAGCGCGTGACGTTGACCAGGTTTAAGATTGGCGAGACGCCTCCCATTGCTGAAAAAAAATACAAAATCCACCGTGATTTATAAACTCTGTATTTGCATGATTCTCGACGAGATGTTTACGCAACCTGAAATGTGCATATCATTTGAAGGCTACCGCCTTTTTGGACCGATATGGTGAAATTGAAGGCACTCTTCTCTGCGAGACTTCAAATCCACAAATATCCAATGTGCTATTTATAGTCGTTAATTGCATCACGTCGAGTGCATTTTCACTTGGTACGCACTTTGTTTGTTTTACAGATTACTAACGACTTATATTAAAGAGTAATAAGAAATTATTGCCGTTAATTTGAGAAGTAGCGATAACTCTTACGAATTCTTTAATATGTACCGTATTAAATAAGTACAAATTCGTCGTTATGAAACTAGATAAGATAACAAAACAATTTTTAGTTCACGGTCTATCTTATGAGATATATATATATATATATATATATATATATATATGCAATTGTATTTAACAATTAAATTAGATTAGAATGATTACGTTAGACTGTTCTCATTCAGACGTTACACATAACACACGTCAATAATCTACTAAATATATATTTACGCTCAGAGACACGTGTCTTTTGCACGATATCACATATCAATTCTGTTGCAATTTCTCTTTGCGTGAACCCTCTTCCCGCTGAACCGCACATGATAAGTTAACTTGCAAAGTACAAGGTTACTTCACCAGCATGGACAAATTTCGTCAGGCGCTTTAAATGGCACAACCCACTTGCGTTTGTAAATTACGCAGCATTTGTAGAATGGCAGAAGGAACGCCGGATGAGCTGCATTAGTATCATTATTATTACAGCAGAGGTAATGGTCAAGTATTTTTCTCGAGCTGAGCTCTAAGGTCTTTACTCGCGATTAGTTCTTTATGCTACCTGTCCGCCCAGTTTGTGTCGTTGCGTGTTAAAACGCATCTACTGGTTTTCACAAAAAAATATAATTTCTGTTAAAAAAGAATACTATGTCGAGCGTTATGATACATCATGATCTGCGTGTTCTTTTCAAAAGGAAAGAAAACCTCGAGGTGGATTAAGTATAATCGATAATAAAAGCGGCGCGATCCTTAAGCTTAGAAGTGGTGGAAGGTGAGTAAACCGATTGCTTCCGGTCATCTATATCACACGCTTCTGTCCTTCTTTATCGGGCAGTCTCGCTTCTAGTCTGATCGGACTGTACCTCGACTTAGAAGACGTTGATGAGGTCTATATGAAAGATGGGTCAGGGTCATGCACAATGCAACCGTGTACACACAACAGCAAAACTTCCTAATATCAGGTCGAGGCGCGAAGAAGTGATAGCTCTCATTTCTTTTATGGACAATGTCCTTATAATAAAAACTTTGATGTATTAAATTTTTTTTCATATTCCAGATATTTGAAGATTTTAAATATTTAAAGGATATTATCACATTGAAGATAACGAATAATTTATATAAATAAATCTGTCTCTCTTAAGATTATAAAATAATTGCAAAAAAATTATTCTCGTGTAAGATTTCCGTGTAACTTTTATAAAATTATATGTATTCTATAAAAAGATACAGCTATTTCTTTTTAAGATACACACTTTTTCTTTAAATTAAATTATTTTAACAACAAAATAAGATCGATAGAGAACTTTTTATAAATCCTAAAAACCTCGCTTCATCATGATCAACAACATAGCAACGAATCCTCATTCTCGTCAGTGTGCAGACGTTGCTAGCCGCTTCGCAGACCTCATTTTTCCTTATTTGCGACGGAATAAAGTAGAACGCTTAATCGTAATACCGAAGCGCATCTTCTAATGGTGTTCCGAAGGATGCGATCGATAGGGACGACCTGACGTCACGGGAACGTCGCGGAATTCATTACACGGGCCAAGCCGCCCGCTTTAGTTGGGTGGGCTTAAAAATTAAAAGGCTCTCAAACAAAAACTCCCTTTTTACCTTCAGCCTCGTGGGATGTAATCCCTCCGGTAGTAGCCCGTATGCCCCGTCGAACCCCCGAATTTCGGCGGCTTGAAGACAAGCCTCGAGACTTTGTCTCCACCTTCCACCGTCTCGACGCTCTTCTCCTCTCATTCTAAAACTGAGGAGCGAGCACGGTCGATTCACCGATCCACGATGTAGTTTTCCGAATAAACCCTTTCGTCTCGCGGCGCGTTATATTCTGCTTGCGGGAGATTTCGTGAGCGATAAAGCAATGAAGGGTGAATACCTTATCGGAACAACGAATCGTTCAATTTTACTTTGTCCAAAAATTGCGGAAATGGAAGGAATAATTAATGTATAAGCAATTTTTACAGAATTTTTACATGTACCGAAAAAAAACTCTGATAAAATCTTTGCCAACACTTCGCTAATAGAAAATCAAAATTAAAAATTTTCGAATATGGAATAGAACGCAATGAAGCGTAAGGGTAATAACGTATTAACAAAAAGTAAGCATAATTTATTTACAAAGAAATAGGAATGAGCATGATTCGGAAATAAAGATTTAACAACGAAACTAACAACGGCAAGCTTCCAGCTTTCGAGTGTTT
The DNA here is from genome assembly GCA_003063835.1 of Aphaenogaster floridana. Taxonomy (NCBI): domain Eukaryota; kingdom Metazoa; phylum Arthropoda; class Insecta; order Hymenoptera; family Formicidae; genus Aphaenogaster; species Aphaenogaster floridana. The sequence continues at coordinate 153,808 of NJRP01000096.1, read as the reverse complement.
AGAAGCTTGAGAGTTTAACAATCAAGATGCATTATATTAACGTTATTTACACGATTGGCTCCTGTCGCTAATAGAATCATTGCACTATCTACAAATCATCGGAATGTTCAGCGTCAGTCACGAAAGCCCCGGAATTTCAGGTACCTAGAGCAATTCCACAAATCTTATCGGATTTGTCCACTATTGGACAGCAGCGAGCGTTATAGACGACTCTGTTCTGTCCTCTGATTTAAATTCCCATTAACTTCCTTCTTCTTGTCTACATTATCAATCGCGACATCTTCCTTCACGAACTCGCGTCTCTTGTCACTTTCCGCGGCGCCATATAGATCCAAATCTTTTCCGAGATAACAAACTGCGGCGTCGAATAATACTCCTATGATGGTAAATCCTGTAACATAACGAAACAATTCTTCTTTATAACCCGAACTGACGAAATCGCACGACGAAACGATGTTCGAATGAGTAATCGATAAATAAAATTAATTTGTCCATCGTCCGATAACCATTCTTATCACCTGCAATTTTTTTGTTTCTTTTTTATCTAATCAGTTAGCAGACAAATACACGTAGCCAGCAAAATATAGGTCGTTAACACTAAAGCTACTGACAATTTATATATATACCTATTTATACCAAACCGGATTATATGTATATTAAGAAAAAGTGAAGTTATTTGAGGAAAAGCGATAACATTGAATGCAGAATTTTTATCAAAAGTTTAAAAACGGTCATTTGACCGGCGGTGGTAGTTTTAGTGTTAATCAAAAGTTTAAAAATGGTCATTTGACCGGCGGTGGTAGGTTTAGTGTTAAACTCGACGATACCCACCAGCCGACGTGATGTTCACCAAGAATCGGAAGTTGTCTCGATGATAGAACCAGCAGTTTCCTCTAGTTCCACAGGATTCCTCCCATATCAAACAGGTCGAGTCGATGATAGCCCCGTAGATAATCGGCCCCGGAATTAGAGCCAGTAACGAGATGATCATCAGCGTGATGCCCTGGGCGAAACTCTTGTCCCTCTTTTCGACACTCCTGTAGTTCACCAGGACATTGCCGATTCTTCCGGAACAGCCCAGCGTTTGGATCACGCAGCTGAGCACCGTGAAGAGCAAATACGGCACATTGCAGTCACTGGTGCACGGACCAGCTTTGACCTTATCGAAGATCGACGGGAGTGCTTGCGAATCGGACAGATACAGCTGCTGTTCCGAAATGAAGACCCTAGTGGAGTTGAAGTAAAGGAAATGGCTTCCGATACGGTTTGGCTCGTCCAACGGCAGACAACTGCAGTTTCCGAACTGTTTGTCGTCCAGGATCGTTTGGCATCCTGCGTGACAGGCGGAGAAGAAAGTTGTCTTCGACGCTTCGTGGCAGACCGGCGAATATTTGACGCCTGCACAATTGCAATCGACGTTGCAATCAGCTGTCAAATTCATTCTGAGAACAGACAAAAATTGTACAGAATCGGATTATGAGATTATTAGTGATTATGATTATTAACGATTACGTGAAATTTGTGATCTTTGTTAAAAGAACAAATTGTAAATTGTTGAACAATTGTACTCACTGCATAGTCGTTAAGTCTACACCGCGGATCCCAACGTCTGTGCAACCAAGAAATATGAATAATATTTGTCCCAGAACAAAGCAAATACCGACGAGTACGTTCCACGCAAGGAGCGGTCTGGGACCCGGTTTGAATTTACTAATTGTTAATCCCGACAACAGGAATCCTAATACCATACCGACTAGTGATATGGGACCTGTGAATTAAAACGAAGCAACATATGTTACAAGTATATAATTATTGTTAAATGCTTTTAACCAAGCATTTGATTTTATTTCTTAGCAGGAAAATCGTATGTGAAGAAATCACTTTTTAAAAAATTATAAAGTAAATCTTGAAAGCACTCCGAATAGCGATTAAACGTTATCATATGGTTATTTCGTAAGATTATTCGTAAAGTAATTAATATACATTTTTATAGATTAATATATGTACCTGCTATCACGATACCGCCAGCCGCGGACGTACCGTATTGGATTTCAAGATACTTTGCAATGAACGTGATATAGGCAGAAGCGCCGAGTATGTAAAATACAGCGCTTAAATTGTTGCAGGTCAACAGCTTGTTTGTTAACAGCCGTTTCACGGCTTTTGGAAATTCACGGATTGTCGGTATATACTCAGTTTCCAAGGATATTGGGTTGGTAGGTTCCATCTGTATCGGAGGCTTCTGCTGCAGCACTAAATCTAATTTCAAAGGTACTTCGCCATCCTGAAGCAAAATGTTTTCATTAATAGAAATCACTTGTAATCCTACATATTTATCTTTTTAATTTGTATACCGATCTCCGATGTTTTTCAAAAATTGATATTGTGGCTAAATTTTTTTATAGAAAACCACATTATATATTTTTTGCTTTCATACAAATAAATATATAAAATAATAGATTTTTACATAAATAAAAATTATATATTTATTAATTTTAATTAACAAAAAGATATATATATAGGACTCTCAAGATTAAAAATTTATATACAGGGTGAGTTTTTTAAATTGACTCACCTAAATATCTCGAAAACAACGCATTTTAAAGAAAAATGTTTTATACAAAAGTTTTGTGACCTCGAGGGGGACATAAGATAGGTCAAATGAAATTTTTCTAGGTGGAGGCGTTTCGGAGATTTGAAGGTAACCTTTGATTTTTAAATGGAATTATATGATTTTTAAAATATAATATGATGCCTCTAATTATTCTGCACATAAAAGTATTAAGGCAGAGTTATCAAAAAATCAATAGTTTGCGAGATATTTAATATTTTATTCTGGCATATTTTGACATGAAATATAAAATATCTCGTAAACAATTCATTTTTTGATAACCGCACCTTAATACTTTTATGCACAGAATAATGAGACAAATCAATTGTGTGGTATATAGAAAACACATAGTTGCTTTTCAAAAATATAACTGCACAATTGCATAATTCTTTTCAAAAGTAACTATGTATTTTCTTTACACCACAATTGATTTGTCTCATTATTCTGTGCATAAAAGTATTAAGGTACGGTTATCAAAAAATAAATTGTTTACGAGATATTTTATATTTCATGTCAAAATATGCCAAAATAAAATATAAAATATCTCGTAAACTATTAATTTTTTGATAACTCTGCCTTAATACTTTTATGTGCAGAATAACTAGAGGTATCATATTATATTTAAAAAAAATCATATAATTTTATTTAAAAAATCAAAAGTCACCTTCAAATTTCCGAAACGCCTCCACCTAGAAAAATTTCGTTTAACCTATCTTATGTCCCCCTCGAAGTCACAAAACTTTTGTATGAAACATTTTTCTCTAAAATACGTTGTTTTTGAGATATTTAGGTGGGTCAATTTAAAAAACTCACTCTGTATAAAGATCGGGCAATGAAAGTGCAGCGCGGTACTTGGTGCGCAAATAATTCAACTACGTTGATTATTCATTATATTAAGTTTAATGTATTAAAAAATTCGAACGTTTCGGCTACATTTGGAGCCATCCTCAGCGAGATAAAACATAGTAAAATCCAAATCGAGATCCCAGCGCTCATAGGACCAAAAGGGCGAGTCAATCCTTTCCAAAGTCCATTCCCAATCAATCCGTGGTTGGATAATCAAGTGACGATTAGAAAACGTTATAATTGCCCCGAATAGCCACGAGCGCAAGAACCATTCTCTCAGTTACAAAAGTAAAATTTCGCAGTCAAATACATAAGTCAAAAAGTAAAATACGAAACAGAGTCCGATGGATAATAAAACAGATAATAAAATCACGCACATAGTCAGAAGGATGTCAGATAGTAAATGCCAAATATAGCCGAAACGTTTGAATTTTTTAATACATTAAACTTAATATAATGAATAATCAACGTAGTTGAATTATTTGCGCACCGAGTACCGCGCTGCACTCTCATTGCCCGATCTATATATATAAATTTATTAATTTTGTTTAATAATAAAGTTTAATTACAAAGAACTAAGATATTAATAGATATTATACTTTAAGCTTGTTTCTTAAAGAAAAGAGGTTCCTTTTTAATGCTTTTTATATCATTTATAATAAAATATCTTCTTAACTTTAACACATTGTAATATCCGAAGAGAATTACCTGCTTAGAAGTTTCTTTCGATTTGGGAAGATCACGTGGAAACATAGCAATCAAAACGGCGAACGTACCCATGGTAACGCCAAGAATGATCCATCCGAGCCACCATGCGCCTAACCATCGCGGATCTTTGTTCGTAATAACAGGATGGAGCTTTGGGTCTATGTATAAATTCAGGCAAGCATAGCCCAATAAAAATCCGATCGCTGGACCCACGGTACGTAAAGCGAACGTAAAGCCTTACAAATAGAATTGGAATTCATTGCTATTAAATCCTATTTCAATTCACGTCGATAATGCAACAATTACTATATCGCAGAAAATTGATAGCATATTCTAAAAAATTTATCATTAAAAATGTAATTATAAATACTGTAAGTATAATTACATTAAAAATGTAATTATAAATACTCACAATAAATACAAATCAGATAAAATTATCGAAATATTCCATTCCAGACGTTTGACAAGAACTTATCTCAGATCTGTTCTTAAGATACCGCATTAGTTATCAATTTTTCCAAGAAAAGCGATTAGCTATTATAACGCGTAAGCAAGAAACTTTTACTTTTCATATTTACAAGTTAAAAATAAAGATAAAGAAATTTAAATCTTCGCGGTATTTTCCTAGTTTAAAATAATCTGTATTTTATATCTTTATTAATCGATGCTCACCTAAGAGCCTAGGCGTATTTTTCTTCTTCGTATTGTCATCTAAATACGTCTGTCCCAAACCGTAATAAAGAGTAGTTCCGATACCAAGGATAAATTGAGATATAAAAACCAACAGTCGAGGGAGGTAACTAACGGTCAACTTAGATTCGGCGTCGCAGAGTTCCGGCTGATCCATACGTGGACAAATCGCGAGGTCGTTCGGGACAGTCGTCGTGTTCAGCAAGGTCTGATTCAGATATTCCTTCGTCAGTGCCAATGCGTCCTTTCCAGGACCGTATATAAAGTGCGGCAGAGCCAAAACGAGACAGGACATTGCACTCAAGCCGACTCCAACCGCGATCCATCTTGGCCGATGACTGGATCCTCCGTAGTAGGTCAAGATCAGGGACAAGATCTGAGAGATCTCGTTGCCCGAAAGGATCAACCCTGTGATAATAGGAAAATTACACGGACACGTGATAAACTCATTTAGCCCTGCGATTACTTCTTTAAATTCTATTCCTTTTTCATTTTGACAATTTTCCCTAATGCAACGAAATTGGATATAGTTACATAAAATTTCTGTTCTTTAAGGAGGTAGGCCACCTTGCAGGACTGAAAATCATGTGTACATTAGTGAATTTTTTTTAAGAAAACAGTGAATGTTACTAAAATTTTGTTGCAAGGTCTTTATTCTACTACTTTTAAAGAATGAAAAAATACACTGCGCAAAACAATTAGGGGATCACTTTAAAACTTGCAAATTTTGACCGACATTTAAGAAGCCGTATCTCAGCTTAGGAGCATCGTAGGACAATGTTTTTTTTTACGTTTTAACGGGTGAAACCTCAACTTTAAGATGGGCATGGTGTCATTACTTGTTTCATTGAACTTTTTTTTTGTTACGACCAAAATTAGACCGCGAAAAAAATTCTGAAAATTGTATGATTTTGTAGCCGTCCATGGGAAAAGTAGAGATGGGGCCAGAAATGCCACCACATATGCTTTGAAGTGGAAATCTTCCCCTTTAAAATGGCGCAAAAAAAATGTCTCTAGCATATCTAGAAGAGAGATCGAATTTATCTGAGATATCGAATTTCAAAGTTACTTCTACATTTTGTAAGATTTTGAGTAATACCGGCGGCATTAGCGTTACCCAATGTGCACCACGGGGAGGTTGCGCGATCGGAATTTGCACACCATGTTGTCTCCACGTCAGAGACGTTGGAAACTGTTTGACAACACAGGTTTGGTAGTGTAAAAGTT
>NJRP01000096.1:99432-123977 GCA_003063835.1 Aphaenogaster floridana | reverse complement strand
TGATTGTACTGTACCGCCCTCGGACATCGTACTTCGCGAAGCGATATTTTAGCGGATATTTCAGCGTACGCTTCGATTTCTCCGTTAAACCCCTCAGTTTGCACCCGCGCATTCGCCTGTGTCGCGATACGAGACGATAATCGTCGTGAAATAAGCGCGAGTTTCGTCGACGATTATTCGAAGTGCAGAGAGTGGGCGAAAGTACAGGCGGGAGCAACAGGTGCAGCGTCGCCGCGACGATAGTCGCGCCTGCCGCGTGAAGTTGGCCGCGCGATCTACGAATTTCCATCTCCGCCATTTCGAATCTATTCGTTGCGTAGATAGTCGTCGCGGGCGGTTCGCAGGAGCGAGTTTTTCCGCGGGTTTGTTCCTCCGTCGCGATTTAACGAGGTGCTAGTCGCGATTAGCGGTCGCGCGCGATCGACGGGAGTATCGTGCAGAGTGTCGCGCGAATGACAGCGGCTAACCCTGCCTTCGCGAAGCGTTGTATGTGTGCGTATTACGTGTGTACATGTGTGTGTGTTAGTGCCAAGAATCCGGGAGTAATTGCGAAGCGAGAGAGGAGGAGGAGGTCCGGGGTGGCATCAGGCAACGGCGGAGCAACCATGGGTAAGCATCTCGCAACCGAGGGGGTTAGATCACCGCACCGGTGTAATTTCGATTGAGCTCAGATTCGAGTATCGTAGGCGTGCAATAATGACCCTTATGCTCATTCGCGAAGAAGTGAAACGCGACATTCGACGCGAGGTCCTTTCTTGCATACATGGGGACCCATGAGGGGGGCAAGGAGAGGCATATGTCCCCCTGGATTTTAATTTTTTTCTATTTAGAATGATTTTATGATTGACAATCGGATAACTTTTTGTTTGAAATTTATACAATTAAAAATAAAAATCTACATAAATATATATTTTTTAAATATTTGAAAATACGCTCGTTTGGCACCCCTAAGTATATTTACACTCTGCCCCCCCTCCCCTTGAAAAAAGTTGTAAGGGCGCCCATGCTTGCATACCTCTGTAAGTTGAGCTCAATAAAATTATATCAATCTCAGATTTTGTTACAATTTATCATATATTATTTATACTTTTTTTGTGTATAGAGTTGATTGTTCGTTTGCGCGACGATGTGCAATTTTATATTAAACTGTATAGGAAGTATTTCAGATTTTATTTTGGGGGATACTCGCGCGAAAAGCTTAATAAAATATTAATATTGTATTTGATATTTAGTAGAAGTTTGAAAAAATATTTGTTCCTTCTATTTTTTCTGACTTCTGCGGCGTAAATCCCCGCGCGGCGTAAAACCGGAGTTACCCTATTTTGTATTATTTATTCTCATGAACTGCTCAATACCTGAATGTATTACTCTTATTTCTATGGTTATAATCTATCTAAAAATTTAAAAGTAGTTTACATTGAGAATAAGAATATTATATAAGATATAACTATATTATTTCACAAATCCATTGCCTTGGAATGGATGGGCTATGATAAAAATTAGTGTTATTATTTAATTAAAAAATATTTGCAATCATTGGTTTATTTTTCTCGTGTATCTATGCAAAGAATGCATATAAAACTCACACACTCAAGCAGAGCTCACAAATAAATATCGTAATCAACTCAATGAATAACTGATAAATTAATATTATAAATCATGAAATCTTATAAATAAATATTATAATCATCTTATCATTATTCGAGTTAATCATTTACTGATACATTTAGAACAACGGAATCTTATTATGTAACAGACTATTAATTACAAAAAAAACACCAGTAAGTTAAACATCCCAGTGATCGGACATGAACCTATATCCGGACACTTATCTACACAAAAACTTATTATTATTAATCTCAAATGCTTTTTTAATTATAATTTTTGTTTTTATTAAAATTTAATTATAATCTTTAAACATTTGAAGATTACATAGAAGCATTTGAGATTAACAATAATAAGTTTTTGTGTAAGTGTCCGGATATAGGTTCATGTCCGGTCACTGGGACATTTACCTTATTGGTATAATAATTTCAGTGTTCAAATCACCACAAGAATATGTTTATTATAAGCAATAAATAAATGCGGATGAGTCTACATAAAAAATAGTTGCTTCTCTCAATAAGTAAACTTCAAAATGTAATCATAGTATTATCTATTTATATATTTTCTATAGATTGATTATATGCATGAATTAATTAAATATGTATGCATGTAGTAATTGATAATATCTATATATGTAATAATTGCTAATATTTTATATGCAGTAATTGATAGTAATTACGATATATTCTATATTTGCCGCGATCATTTTGTAATTGTTCTATAAATTAGTAGCTGTAGTTAATGTTGTTACATTTATTAGTTATGTGTACATTAATTAATTAAAAAACGCGATAGCAATTAGCAATGATTGCAATATATTCTACATTTGCCGCGATCATTGTTTAATTGTTCCGTAAATTAATAATATTGTAGCTGTAGTTAATGTTGTGATTGTTACATTTATTAGTTATGGGTGCATCAATTAATTAAAAAGCGCGATAGTAATTAGCAATGATTGCGATATATTCTACATTTGCCGCGATCATTGTTTAATTGTTCCATAAATTTATAGTATTGTAGCTGTACTTAATGTTGTAATTGTTATGTTTATTAGATTATGAGTGCACGAATTACATAATTAAAATACGCGTAAAAAATTGATAGTGATCGTGATATTTTATATTAGCCATGATCACTATTCAGTTGTTTTGTAGATTAGAAAAAATTAAATTAGAGATTGTTATAATTAATGTTATGATACTGTATGTTTATTAGATTATATGCATGAGCTAATTGAAAGCGTTTGTTTTATAGTATTAGCGTACTTTTTTATATCACGTAGTAATTGATTGTACAGTGAGTACAGTAGTAATTGATTGTAGATTACGTAGTGTTAATGCTGTATTCAGATGCTACAATACCGACGTTTTAGACGCTATTCTATTGACAAGTTTAATGAAAAATTCGTTACAGGTTTACGTAATAATAGTCTGTTGCAACTATATTGCATTATTTACAGATTTAATTATAGACAAAGATTGTTACTAAATTTAATAAAATCAGATTAGAAAGTAATATCCAAGGATTTTTTCAATGTATTACAAACTTGAAAGACAAACAAAAACATTTCGTAAATTTTTCATGAATCATCATATAGCATGTTTCTAATAATTTTTTAAATAAAAGAGCTAATGATTGTTAATTATTTTTATATTTATAATATATTAATTTTATCTTAATCTTTAACATAGCCCAATCATCCAGATTTATTATGATAACTTGAATTTATATTATTTGAAACAAAACATATGTGAGAAAGAAAGAAGAGACGTGAAATCCAATAAATATTTTATTGCAAAATAGAAAAATTTTTATACAGATTATTAATTCTAAAAATTAAACATAAAATGTAATCAGTTATGTGTTAATTATATTAATGTGATATTGAAATACTATATTTTTATACATCATATTAAAATTGATACCGATGAGATATTGGTAACGTGATAACGGAATATTTATTTTGATATAAAATTTATAAAAATCTGTACGGGGAGAATAATAGATCAATAATAGATGAATTAATTGGTGAATGCCAATTTACATAAGTTATACGTATATTTGCGAGTCTGAGCGCGAGAATTTTACACAATTCAGTTAAGCAATGTTGATCATTCGTAATCCGGAGACTATTGCAATCTCAACATTTCCATATTAATATTCTCAACTCTTGTTAATTTTTAAAGTATATTATTAAAGCATCATACTTGTGGGACACTCTGTATAAGCGCAAATGCAAAATCATCATTTCGTGCCATCAGTAGCGATAGTTTAGTTATTTTTACAGTTGTTTTAGTCATTTTTAGTTATTTTTATAGTTGTTACGGTCCCGACGAGGGCGGTTCTCCATTTTGCTTGTTTTTGGGAATTGTCACGATCCTGCGAAGCCATTAGCTTTATTTTTAGCCGTCAAAAACGATTATGCAGAAGCAATGACGACGAATCTCCTTCTGTCGAATAAAGAGAGCATAAAGCAACTTGAAAGTCCCGTTGTTTCATACAATTAACAAGAATTTACGGCAATTATCGTAAAATATAAATAAATATATAAATGTCCAAATAGAAAATATTTAAAATATATTGAAAAATGGAGAAAATGAATAGTATCTCATGGTCACTATTCAATTTGTACGAAAACATTGGATTTCTCGATTCTTATGTTCTATTCTATTTTATGTATCAAATTGATACACCAAAGGATATGCATAATTAATTGACAAGAACACATGAGGGAGTTTTTCTCTTAATGACAATATATTTGTTTTCGGTTTTCGTGAACCTATTAATAGAGCGCATATTAATATTATTGAGGATAACAGGCAATATATATTACAACCTATTTATATAATTAAACCTATATATACAATGAGAGTATAGAATATTCAAAAAAATGATCGTATCCATGATAAGAATACTATAATTTTTTTGCGTCTTCTCATCGCAGATTTTCTATTACCATCTTTTTCACCTGTGGCGAAAATTTCAGCGTGTTTTTATAACAAATTCTTCAATTACATCGCGTATACATTCCGTCCATTCGTTAAGTACATGAACAATGTCATATAATTAATAGTGATAATAATGATAATAATAATAATAAAACGTAATATCAATAATAATGAAATAATAATAATATAATAATAATTTATTTTTCTATTACGTTATATAATAATACTTAACACTAAATCCTCCTAACGTTTCCTCTTTCTAACTTTTTACAAAAAGTTTCGCTTTTGGTTTTTTTTCGTGTCCATTAACTTCTACTTACAAATCTAACAAACCGAGTTAACCTCGTTTAAGGTTTGAAAGGGTTTGGGACTAGACAACGACGTTCCTCATAACCCGATCTTAGTTGATTATCGTTTTGATATTCCTTTAGCTCTCCTCACCCTTTCGTTGAGCGTCACTCTTGTACACGAGTTAGCGCGTCGAGCGTTGCACTAACGAATCGCTGACTAGTTTCTAATCATTACGACTACTCGACTGTGCTAATTAAGGCACTGAATCACTAAGAGTAGACGAATGTACATTTTCTTCGAGTTTTAAGAAAAATCGATTAGATCAAGTGTCAGAAAATTATCGCCGACAATTAGGCAATACAAATGTTTAAAACGTATGTTCACGTTTAAAACAGACGCTCTCATCAAAATCACTAATCGTTACGAAAATTTATTTTTTCTTCAATAGCGATAAGAAGTGTTAGGCTCGCTCTGTATATCAATGAAAGCGATTTATCAATAAAATCGATCTACTCCTCGATCTTCTGCGAGTTCGCATCGCCATCAAATTGGTCGATGTTACTTCATTTAGTACATCTAATTGATTAATTAACACAACAAGGCCTCGAAAGTAAGACACTTTGCGTTGTTCGCTGATGTGCGATTTTAAGGCCACCGCGGTTAGATTAAACGTTTTCGATAATCATGTACGCTTCGACATTTTCTTTTTATAAATAAGTCACATTTATGATTCCATCTCGGTAAAATCAGTTAATATTTCAACTAGTAATACGCTTAATATTTTATAGCTTGTAATAAATATCGATATATATATATATATATATATTTATAAGTAAAATAATATTCTGATAAGCAACAGAGAGCCGAAACAAGCAGTGCGCACGAATTAATATATCGGTAGACAAGTACTTTGGAAGATATACCTTGTTATTACAACGTACTCTATGTATAGATACATTTATAGACGGTATCTATAATCAATTCTTGAAGAAAAAGAATAATAACTTTATATACACATATAACTAAATATATATAGTCATAGTAATTATATATACACTGCCATCGAAAAGTTTCCGGACAAGGTCTATAACTAAATTTAAAAAAGTGCTGTCTGTCGGTGGTTTTTTTGATGAAAAGAAAGTATGTGTGAGTTGTGACTGAAATTGACTTATATTTATGAAATTGTTTTTGTTTCTCACTAGTTGAATAAAATTGGCTCATTTTTCTTATAATAATTTTTCTTATAGGCGCTTTATTACAATTTTTCGCGACTTATACTTTTGTTCGGAAACTTTTCGACGGCAGTGTATGTATTATAATATATAATTATATATATATGTATGTATGTGTATATGTATATCAACATGCATATGTATATCAATATGCATACGTATATGAATAGGAAATTCTTATTCACCAAGAAACTATAAATTCCGTCTCTCGCTTTCCTAAGCGTTATCCTAAAAGTTGATCCATTACAGACAAACGCGTTAAATCTTAATCTTTTTCTTCGTCGGAAAACGCATGAAAATATAACTTATAACAACTTATTATTCTAGAAATTTATTTATCATTAAGTTTTTAGGATTTACTTAAAATTTAACTAAAATTTAACACGTATCCTCTCCGAAAACGCACATTTCTGAACCATGTAACCATGATTTTGTAACTATTACGGAGTTCTCTCTCTCGCATTAACCTTTGTTGATATTTTTAACGCATTCAATTAACTTTGTCGAAGACATATCATGCGTTACAGCTTGAGCTTCTCTCAGGAGAAGTTTCAGTGTCTCGAACAACACCACTAAGATTGCTTACACAAATTGTTGCGCAAACGATGCGTTTGATTTAGGGATCACCAACAAAAATGCATAAGTGCAAAAAGTTATAATACTCGATGTGTGAGTTTAAATATCAAATTATGTTTTAAAAATCGTAACCTGCAGTTACATTTCGATACATTGCCTTGTTGTAATATTTTGAAATACAGATGAAATATTTAGAATAGCATTATGTTCGAAAGCCAACAACAGACCGTTCGTGCATATAGTTTTTGAATACGGACCAAAGTACGTTCACTTAAGCCTCTTTTTCGGCTCTCAAGTTCCGAATCGTTCGCTCGTCAAGGATCATTTTCCCGAACAAGCGATCGCCAACTCTCATATTATATAAATAATTACAATTCTAAAAATCGTTGCGTCTTTTCTAAAATTCCGCGATAGGTTGATCATCGAGCGCGCTAGTATCGGCTCTATGGGAGAAGGGAGAGGAAGATTAGATCGGGGAGGCGAAAAGGGAAGAGTATAGATCGTAGACTTAGCGAAAAGTTGCGGATCGCTAATTCTGACGAGTCTGTCGCTTCGTCATAGCTCATCCTCTTCGCCTCTTGCGGCTCTCGCGAGTGGTTCGAATACATTCGCGAGACATGATCAGGAACATAGAAATCTCGAAGAATAACTAATAATGAGGAAGATGATGAGCTGATCCCCGAAGACGACAATCGAGGATCGAATGTCTCGCGCAGCTCTACGCCCGTTTCTGTCTCGTAGAAGGCTTTAGCTGCAGCTATCTCGTGGTGGTCTAATGTTAAAGCTTTATTGCAATCTGGCCTCCTGAGGTGTTGTCTGATACGGTAAGCCCGGGAAAGCTGCTCCAGCTGCCGTTGCCGCCGCCGCTGCCGCTGCCGGCAGTCCTGCAGCACCTGGCAAAGTCGCATACGTATACGGTGCCACGTAACCCGCCGCGGCTGCATTAGCTGCAAAAAGAAAATTATATCTCCTGAATATTATGCGTACTCACTGTAATATTTCATCTTATAATCGCTTTTGAATGGAACTTTTATTACAAAACTCTCGTTTTTCTAAATTCTAATCGTCTAAAATTTTATACATGAAAGATGACAGATTTAGTGTACGTGTTCGAAATAAAATATCGTTCCTTGATACAGATCGCAGAAAAAGCATACGCAAGCGATTTGTGCGCATTGTAAATCTTATTTTGTGCCTTAGCTTTTTTTCTTGTATAGTGCTATTCACTTGTAATACATAAAGCGGATAGTGCTTTCTCTCGTTGACCACCATCACTCACCGCAGAGAACACCGCCACCATCACCACAGACAGCGCAGACAGACTGACAATATATTATGCGTCAATTTTATAGTTCATGAAGCACATGCAAGATTTCATTCCTGTTCATTGTTCGCCCATTATTGAGCATTGAACAGTAAAGAGATTTCGTGCGCGAACGTCTAATAACATTAACATAAGAAATACATATACAGTTATAAGAAATAAAAATATGTAAGGTAATAAGAAAAGTGAGATTCTATTTCGTAGCTTGTGAGAATTTTTTGGGCTTACTGAGAATCTTTCTGCTTAGTTGATATTAATATGAAAAGATTGCAAAATATTAAATGAACGAATTCGAAAGAAAGCGAAATGTATATCAGCACAAAAGACGTGTAGCAGAATTCCCACGGAGGATCCGTCCGGAAATGCTCAAGGCTTTTGGAAAACGCAAGACGTGTTGTATAGAATAAGCGACACTTCATTGCATCCGCTTCGTGACGACATACATCCCCCCCCCCGACATCGGAATTATTATTCCCCTAACCATGCATATATTGGTGCGTAGCAAAAGCTGCACACATCAGGTTACGCGTTTCCCTAATTCAATTCCCTCCGCATTATCCCGTGTATCGCCCAACCCCCTGTGAAAACGAAAACCAGATCCTGTGAGAACCCCGCTTGCGAGTAAGCACTACGGACAGCCCCGAGGAAAGTGCGGCGCAACCCTCCTATCTTCCCTCCCTATCTTTAAGATCTTCTACCGTAATCACGCAGCACGGACGGCAGAAATTGCGGTAGGAGAGCTTTCTCCAACCGTTGCTGATGCGCCAACGTCGCACCGGGTCCGTTTTGCTGTTGCTGCTGGTGTTGGTGGTGGTGTATCGGATAGTTGCTACCCTTGCTCTGGACACTATTCAAACACGTACCAGCCGCGGCTGCGGTGGTGTACGGATACGCCTCGGCGAAGTTGTACGAGGTGCCCGGGTAGGTCGCGGCGGCTGCCGCCGCGTTCTGGTACTCGTAGAACTGCGATGCCGCGGCGACGGCGGCTGCGTGGCTCAACTGCGTCGTCGGAAGCGGTACCAGACCACCTGGCGCCGCAGCCGCAAGGTAGGGCGACTGGTACACGTAGCCCGGTGGTACCCTGCAAAACGAAAATGACCGTTACGGATGCTGATGTAAGACCGGACGCAGCGACACTCGAAGATTTAAGGCGCCGGATGTTTGTGAATTAAGTGCGACGCGCACTGACGGCGAGATTTTTATCTTCTAAAAAAAAAGAAAAAGAAACTAAAAGAAGCGAAACTATAGAGCGCTTCATTTTGCGAAACGTTATGCGAATAATATCAACAATTTCACAATTTAATCCGTAAATGATATCTATTTTGTATGTCAAATATTGTTGGTTGTAAATATCTTAATTTGTCACAGTATTGATACTGTGAAGAAATAAAACGCCGTCCAGTCCGTGAAACAATAATTTACAAACAAGTACACCTTTTTGAAGCGATCGAAAGCCATCAGACTCGATGCTCTGAATTTTCGAAAAAGATGCAACGAATATATCTGATAGCTTTCGTTCACTTCAATTATATACTTCTCTCATTTTATGGAACGTAATGGAGTTAGGAAGGAAAGAGATAACGTATAGCAACAAATGTGTCATTTGTGTCATGATTAAGTGTAAAAAAATTTTCTTCGTGTAACGTGTCTTAACTTAACATACAATTCGGGATGTCCATATAGATCATTAATCGAAATAAATGTTTGAAAACTCGTCTGCCTCTTGATTGTCTTAATGGTCGTAGATAAAAACGACGGTCATTAAATGTCCCGAGAATCGACATGGCAAAGACGAGTTCGTATCCGCGTTCCTACACCGTCGATTCGTCGGCACGAAGAGCATGCGCGGCGAAAAACACAAACTTTCTTTATTGCGTTTCGCGTTACAAGAAGATTTTCGGCTCGACGGTCTTTCGCTCTCGAGCAGCTCTCTACCAACACCAAAAGCACGCAACACCAAAACGGCAGAGTGAGCGAGGGACCGAGTTTTCTTCAACCGATCTTCGCGCAAATATAATATATGAACGATCGGAACAAAATACGCTTCTATGTTTCGATATCAATCGGTACGCGTGTGTATATATGTGAGTGAGAATATTAAGTGTACAGAGAATGTTTTACTTCATGTTCCAAAATGGCATATCTTCGAAAGGTTTAACTTAATCGTATCTCTAAAACCAAGTTATCTTTTTCTTCTGTTTTTTATATATTTTAAGATATGCGATCTCGGACTTGTGATGAAATGTTCTGTATGCAAGTATTGGAAGTCGCGCGCTTTCTCTTAGTTATAAATTCCTGTCAAATCGACTCGAATTTTTTCAGCGAAAATTTAATCCAAAACCATGAACAATTTTCATTAACTTAAATAATTTAATAATTAAATCAAGAATTAAAATTCTATTGAAACGGATTTCGTTTAAAATTTATTGAAAAATCGAATTTTGTTTCCACATTCTCAAAACATAAGATCAATGCATTAAGATCCGTTCATTTTTCATAATACAGGATTCTTCGATCTTCGATCTTTTTATTAAGAAAAAAATGAACTCTGTTTACTGGCGAATTCATAAAAAACTGAGAGAAACTCCCATCTTCTAATATACAGTATATGTGTTACATATGTATGTGCATGTCGAATGCATTCTGATGATGTGCCAGTTGCAGCATTTATATACAGATAGGTAATCATTAATTAGAGAAAGATTACATTTATATCTTAGGATATTTATTTTTATTGTTCTCGCGTTAAAACGTGTTCAAATAAAATTTAAAGAATGTTTAGCGCTTGAAGAGTATGTATAACGCAAAGTATCACTTCGACAAATTTCATTACAGAAAATGTACATCTGTATTTTACTTTCAAAAAGAAAATCATATCTCCGTAAAAAAAGAAATCGACTAACATCAGAATGCACAGTAGATGTGTATGTGTGTGCGTGCGTGCTTACGTTCGACGGATATTTCGTTGGAAAAGGAAAGGAAGACAGGAAAGCGGAAGGAAGCAAGTCGACGTGAAAACGGTAACGTTGCTCTCACTGTGGTATCAATAATAAGGCGGAAAACGTACGCAACAATCCAAGAAAAAATCTTTCACGTGTTGGCAAAACAACAGCAAACCAACGACAAACGTGTATGTAGGTGACTGCACGAAATATAAATACTTCTCGGCACACGGCACACGATTATCTAACACCAACGTTAGTACCTAAATTCACAGATCTAAGGAAACGTCTCGAGTTCGCTACTCTCCGATTTTTACAATCTTTGGATATGCTGTAGAGTATCTCAAAATAAAGTAGTAACATATATTTTTATAAATATTTCACACTCTTTGTGCAGATTTAGGGGACGAACTCGATAATATTTTTACTTATTATCACTTAAATTATAGAATACAAAGAGAATAAAAAATTAAACTAACATTTTGCCACTTGTAATATTTAATAGGTATACAACAAAAACACTATTTTGTATTGTACTGAATATTGGCGTGTTAAAAATTACAAAGATTCAAGTTTTATTTAAATAAAAAAATGAATAAGATAATATATCGTAATATCAATTGCGAACAATTGTTTCATATAATAAATGCATTCACACGCTTATATTATCCAGTGAACTTGCTCATTACGTTTCGCACGTCATTGCAACGACGAGTACAAGCATTGTTGACTGCATGCATTCATGCATGTGTGTGCATTGCATTCGTTACGCATTATGTAATGTTTTTATCATAATCATATTCGATCTTAGAACGTGCCGAGTTGTCGAAATTACATCACTATCACATTGTTGCATCCCCTAAATTTGCGACAAAGCGCATTTCGAAAAATATAAGACGTCACTTAATTTAGACTACTCTAGGGTATATCCAAATTTCAGAAAAATCAACGCTAGACGTCTCAAAACGTACCCTTGTACGAAAGAAAGAAAAAAAGATAGTACATCTCACGGCAGTGCCTCTGTCTCCCTTACACTTTCTCTTTTACTCTTTGCTTATCTTTACTCTTCTCAAATAATAACGCGCGGAAGATCCCGACTGGCGAGCATTCTTCGATCATCCGCGAAATTTGTTCACCGATTCGCAATTGTTTCTTATTGATCGTCGTGTACTCTGCGAATACATAAAAATATATGAAATAGATAAATTCGTTGTCCAAATTCATATGTACTATCGAGTTTCGAAATTGATAATTTATTACATATAATATTATTATTTCGAATCATTTTTAAATAATTAATAATTTACAATTTTACAATTAATAAATTATTGTTAACGAATAATGTAATTAATGTTTTTTGTTAAATGCTTAAGCATATTATAATTTTAAAGTTTTAAAAATTTGATTTAATCAATTTGACTAAGCGAATAATAGCAAAAAATTAAATGTTTAATTCACGAAACGTAAAACGAAAACATTATATATTAAAAAGTTATAAGCGGACTTATGTAAAAATAATAACAAGAATGCTATTGTAAAATCAAATTTGAGATTATAATTTTATCTCGTATTCTCCCACTGATTGCCATCGATATTGAGTAAACCTAGTTTCGGCCGGCACGCAATCTGTATTTATAAACGTATGTCGTACATAGTCAATTATGAATTGCGGACTCTAACAGATATTCGATAACTGATTAAACGGTAAAGAGCGATTCCGTAGAGTTTCGAGACACCGAAGGTACCCGGCCTCTTTCCCGGAGACAGCCCTGAACTTTTTAGCGGATCGATAATAGCCAGTGTCCAGTCTGCGAAGGAAATCAATATGTCGTCCTGTGGCTCCGAACGGCAGAGCTCCTCCGCAACGTCGGATTGGTGCCCGCTGACCATTATCACACAATCGCAAACAATCGAGAGCGCTTCGACACGCGTGTCGTACGTCGCTTAATTCGAACGAGCATGTCAAGTCGCGTGCTGCAGCGGGAGAGGGAAAAGAATCACAATGGCCGTAGAATCGACGACCTTGAATTGGAGCTGTCATCCAGGATGGATGACCACGCGGTCGATGAGCATTACATGACGCGAGGAGGGCGAAATTATAATAAAGATAAAAGTAAAAAAAGTGCGACATATGTCGCTACAATGTTACGATATAATGTCGCATTGCGGACGAGCGGCATTTTTACCTGCATCATTTGAAGAGGATCCGAGCGAGCGAGAATCCATTTCTTATAATTAGTTGCATTGATTTGCATAGCGATTTGCAAAGTGAATTGCAAAGTGATTTGTCTGCGGAAACATTGTGACTGTTCTAAATGAGCGTTCTTAGGTAGGAAAAATGCGCGTCGCCTTTACGCCGAACTCCAAGAGACCATAATCTTTCTCTCTCTCTCTCTCTCTCTCTCTCTCTCTCTCTCTCTCCCTCTCCTTTTTTGTACTTGCTATAATATTAATTATAACTTTTTCACAACAAAACATTTATTCATATAAGGTTTAAGAGAAACTCGAGCAAGTTGTACGCGAAAGAAAGATAAAATCGGCGACCTTGGCGCGGTGAAGTGCAGCAGATCGAGGAGCATAGCAATAGAAAATTTATGCACTGACGTTATGCATTTTTTAAATCTTAGTTGTGGTTTTAAAAATTATTGGTTCAGTCTAAAATATTTCGCAAATTATCCGTAATATCTTGACGTTGTTCTTAACTGAGACAGAAAAATTCGCAAGAGAGAGAGCAGAAAAATAAAAATAACAGAAACGTGCCGTGATAAATGAAACTCGACACGTTGCGCGGCAATCGATCTATCTGTGCAAACAAACGCACGGAAATTAATAGGAGTATTGCTAATTTTATTGACATCGAAGACTGTCAGCCACCTGCTGGACTTTTCAGTGTCTCACACACAAACACAGTACTGAAGATTAATTGATGGACGATCGTTGCAAAAATATCTCGCTTGTTCTTTTGTTCATTCTAGATTTTTCACTGACTCGTACTTAATCCTTGTTAACTTAAAAGAATTCGCGAGCAAAGATAGAAAACAAAATTTTCCAGTTAACAAATGCTGAAAAAACCTGCGCTTAAAGAAAAAAATAAAAATATCTAAATACATTTATTATTTTCTCAAGATAGCGAAAGTTTTATCGCATTTTGGTAGCAGATATCTTAAGATAATTACTACATGGTTAGGATGGAATATCTACAGACCTTTGAAAAAAAACGTGAAACCCCGTATTAACCCTCTATAAGAAAAGAAATTTTTGTTTTATTGTTGGTCCAGAATTATCAAGTTGCATCAACGTAATTTTTGCGTGGTCTGAAAACAAAGCCACGACACAAAGAACAGCGGTGGCAGCGCGCGAATGACGTTCCCTCCTTCGTACATTCTCGCTTTTCTATCGTTTTTTTGCTTCTACATTTTCCATCGAATTTATCTGTCGGTCGCATCTCGGCCGAGGTACGTGCATTATGGATGGCTCGCGTGTCCTCAACCCCTCTTTTCCCATTCTACGTGTTCCATTCTGTTCTCCTCGTTCCACGTGTGTTTCCAGACCAGCGCGCCCGTCCCCGTCCAGATGGCAATTTCCAATCCCAAACCCCGTCACTGTTTCCCTCGCACTGAACGACAAGCACGAGGAAATCTCACCGAACGCAGAATCACCAAGAAATTATCGCGAAAGACATAATAAAATAAAAGTCAAACACGCGGCCATGGATTTATCTTTCTTTTACTGTTATCTTTTACTCTGAACGAAGGTTTTTTATGTTCTGGTGTAATTTCCATAATACGTAAGAAATATCAGCATGTATGATTAAACAAGTACTTAGTGACGTCAATAGCAAAAATATTTTTAAATATGATATATCAAGGGAACATTTATATGAATTGCTGACGTGCCGTCTATGTGGGCGAAAAAAGATCGCATATCGCACATTCTCGCGGGAATCGGTATAATTGATAGGAAGATATAGAGTGTTTCTGATCCCGTCAAAAATTATGAATGACGCGGGAAAAGATATATCATGTCTTATATCCGGAAATATCTTTCACGATCACGATATTCTTAATATAAGTATGTTTATCTTGTGCCGATGCAATGATCCATAAGATACAGAGTTAAGTTTTGAGCTAGTCGAATTATTTTCATTCAAATATTATTTATGCCACCAGGATTTATTATAGTTTGAGGAGACGCATATGGGTTACGTGATTTCCGTTAAACACACGTATCTGCGCGTTTAATCAGATTTCACGGCGATACCGTGACATAGTACGAACTGGTAATTGTTCCAACGAATTTCATCGGAACCCATATTCGTGTATATAGGCTTATTATTAGTAATAAAAGGTAGACCGCTAATTGATCGCGAGAAACGCGCCCATCGATTTCATCACATCAGCGATAAGGAAAACAACGGAGGCATAGCGGACACGCTAATTGCATTCATATCGGTTTATTTTATACATGATGACGCAAATGTTACGGATCAAATTTTAAAAAATACTGATTGTTTTTCAATATACACTTAAATTCCAATAATTACCTACGATTATCTATTAATTTACGCCAAGAGCTAAAGGCTTCTGCCAAATCGAATCTCGACCGTAAACACTGCAAATCTAAGCATGTTATTTTAACTAAAGCTCTTCTTACACATTTCTTGCCGTTTTAAATCATGTCATTTAACACAATTAAAAGTGTTAATTTTTAATTTAACACGATTAAACGTATTAAATAACGTAACCTAAAACCGCAAAAAACATGTAAAAAGAACTTCAGTCAAATGTGTCATTTTTAAATGTTTATGCGTGTAAAAATAACACGCTTAGATTTGCAGTGAAAATGAAAGAAAAAATGTTCTTTAATAATAATTAGGATAAGACCGCATATATGTATAAACAATTTAAATCGAGAGATAGGCCAATGACGGTCATAGCGGATCTTAGTGCTCCAATAATATTAATGTGTGATTTTTCTAAGTACTTTAATAGTTAATATAAATAAAATTATCATAAGGGTCTCCGCACAATCAAAAAATATAAGGAACAAGGAACAGATATTAGCGATTAGAAATAAGAGGAAGGAAGAAGGAAGAATCTTTCTGCGGAGGCCCTAATGCTCATAATCTAATTCTTCAAACATTTAATGTTGAAGAATAGAAATGACAAACTCTTATCAAGTTAGGTATAATAGAAACTTTCATTTCTCTCTCGCTAAGAAATTTATGAAATTTGAAGGATTTTTAAAAGAACTTGCTCATACAATGGAAATAATGTCCGTGAAACATTCTTCGGACCGTACTTTTCGTCCTTGAAACCTTCGTGCGGAAATAGGGCGGTTGGTTTTAAGTTTTAACAGACGCATAATTTCCACAATAAAGAACCGCGATGCGACGTACGACCTTTTACACGATCGATGTAACGTACAGACAAAAAACGTACATACGTCGCATTACAGCGATTCCCGCGAGAATGAATGCGCACGCTTGTCGCCTCATAGCAATTTAAAAAAAAAGATGACATCAGAATCGATAAAAATAATGGCGGTTCCGGGAAAAATTTTACTAGCGTTAAAAGATACAAATTTGCAAAAGAATACGATCGAGTGAGTTGAGCGAAGCAACAAGCTCTGTAAGCTTTTTTATTTAAATAGAGTAATGTCAAAACAAATAATTTACACTATTAATTCTGTAGAACAGAAAATAATTCGCCATGTTTATATACATAAAACCGATATCAATTTTTCAATCACTGTCACGAAACGTTGCATAGTTAGGAAGGAAACGCGTTATCTAGTAATTTTTTCCGCGGGTGCCGACAATAAAGTCGCGTCGCGTCCTGGAATTTCCGCGTCTCTTTGTAAAACGCTAAGTAGAAAGGCCAGCGAGGTGAGGGACACAAAATCGTCCCGCAGTCACGAAGAGGCCCTTCGTGACGGATCTAAGTGACCACCCTCGATTTCCGACGCAAAGTGGCAGCGCACCATGATTAGGATCTCCCGACTTTTCCCTACGTGCATTACCACGCAACTTACTGACGTAGTATACGAGGGGGTGAATCGTAGCGACAGGGGTTGTTCAATCAACCCCATTAATTCGTGCGTGCGGGCCGCTACGACCCCCATGACTACGGGACGATCATTAACGGTGAGGACGATGAAGCGGAAACGCGCGTTAGCGAAGCGGAAACCGCCGAAACCACCTTGCATGATACCTTACGACACGAAGGATCCATGATCTAGTAACCGATATTTCTTTTCATTTGTGAGAATGTATTAATCGATAGACTATTGATATGCGTGAGATTTAATTTGTTATCGAAGGATCGAAAAACACCACCTTTCAAAAAAGGACGTGATGCTCGTGAAATAGGCTGCGTTCCGTTTCACGCATATGCGCGCATTTATCTATAGTTCATGTCACGTAATCTGTAAAAAATGCGCGCATATGCGTGAAACGGAACGCAGCCATATATACACTACACAGAATTCTCACTTTACATGTTAAGGCCATTGCACGTGAAAAAGTTTTAGTCGTAATTGTAAGACTGTAAGCAAATCAACCAATCGCAGTCAAACATTCTCACAATATAGTAAAAATATTTGACTGATTGGTCGATTTGTTTACGACCTTACGATTACGATTAAAACTTTTTCACGTGCAATGGCCTTTATTTCTGGTAGGTATCTTTATCACAGATAAAATCTTTTCTCAATCGAATGTTTTTGGGGACCTTGAGCCCCGTACGAGGGCGAAACTAATTTCGTTAGCCCCGGATGTTAATGTAATTGCAGAGGAATGCTCTCCGAACAGAGAGAATAGCTGAACAAAGAAAACGATGCTCGGGACACCATACGTAGGCATTCGAATTAACGTTACTTCCATTTCGCTCTCGAGTGACATTTACGTAGGACAAAGTACATCGGTCAACGTGTAATCTCGCTATCATCTCCTTCCGTATATATCCACGCGCGTTTAAGTGTGTCACGGAATGCGACGCGGTCAGTTTTATATACACGCGTGCGGATACATCGACGGCACGTGGTGGCCCCGCGACCGTTCGCGATCGCGCGGCTATGCGTTTCCGCATGCGAGTGCATGTAGATTTGTGTGCGTTTTTACTATTATGTATGTGTGTTTGCGTGTGTGTGTATGCCGCCGCGTATCCGTAAAGCCACCTGCGCGACGCACTCTGTACGCGCATGTGTGCGCGGGCGTAAATGTATATATGCATGACGGGCCGATGCGCAGTGCACGGATTGTGCGGGCGCCGGCGCCGTGGATAATCCAATGGGATGATCTGCCAATCCTTGGAAAGCAGTCCGGACCAATGGTGACTGCGAAGGGTGGTGCCACGACGACTTAATTGTTCTCGGTACGCGCGTCGGCAGATTCCCGAGAATACGATTCGGCAAACGTACGAATTAAGAAACGAGAGACACATGCTCGAAGAAGATTCTTTATTCCAGTTGGCGAAAACGGGAGAACGTTTGATTCAGAATTACACGCACGATAGATACGCAGTAATTGTAACATTTATGTTATTGTTCATATTGTAAATCAGTCATTGGCTTGTTTCAAACTAGAAATATCGTACATTAATGCCCCAACAAAATCGGACAGTTTCTTCGAAGTTAAAATATCGTATCCGACGAAAATATATCACTTTTACCGTGTTATTCATATACAGCGAAGTCGAGACGACAGATAGACAGCAATAGTTGAAGAAAATTTATTTCTTAGGCGTTCATTCGAAAATATAGTTTATATCTATTTCGAAGTGTGTGACAGTTCTAAAATTTCACGAGATCATCCGGAATCGCGCCGTTCTAAAATTCGAGATGCAGGTTTAAATGCGGCCTCAATGTATTTATGTAAATGCGATACAGAACGTTCGCTGCCGTCTCGTGGTACGATGTTACGGCTTGCGTCAGAAGAGCGACGACGACAGGTGGATTGGAGCCGCGGCAATGAAAATAGAAATGGACCTTTAACACCCTACACCGTTTCATGTCTCCGAAAGAAATGAGCGTAGATCTTATTCCCGCCAACGACGCGAAATGACATACCGAAGTGGTACTCGACGTTAAAATCGACTGTTTCAAGGGAACATGAGTCAACGTTTTTACGAATGAGTCAGAAAGAGTATACTTTTTCCTAAGATAGCATTGTACACTGCATAAAAGATATACAGCTAGCAACGTGGTGACATATGCTTGAAGCGTTTCATGTTTGTTTTGATATACAGATATCGCTGAATGTATATAGATCAAATTAAAGAGAAGTGGCATAAGAGTCCGCAAATGCGACCGTACATCTCAAATGGCGTGTTATTTTTATATAGATAATTGGTTTTTTAAACGATGTATGAAATGGCTCGCTATTCTCGCGAACAAGAAAAGTTGAAGCAGGAAGCATTCATCTTAACCAAAGATTTGAGTCATCTCGCTCTCTCAATTCAGTCTCGATTTTCGGTATACGCATAACGAATGGGTAGCAGTGAGCGGAAACGATGTGGAGCATAAATAAGCATGGATTTTTTAACACGGCCCGACGCTAAATCGCCTCCATAAGGACGGCCTTAAATCGCGTTAGAATCCTCTCGATAGGGTCTTCGAGCGGTGGCGGCTTACAGTTAGAGAGAAGCTGACATGAGGGACAGGTGGTGCTAAATAAAGACTGGACCGTCGCCAACGCGGCTCCAAGATGGCCGGCCGAGACGTTCGGCGTCGTCGCTCTTCGTCGTCGTGGTCGTCGTCGTCGTTGTTGTCGTCGTCGTCGTCGGCGTTCGCTTACGACACAAATTTACCAGCACCGTCGGACGGAACCGTCTCTGACGTCTCCCGCGACGTCCGGACTGGTGTTGGATTTCACTTTTCCACCTACGTTTCGCTAATTCGAGGACGCGCGTCGCGAGCCACGCATCTACGCCTATGCGTGACGCCGACAACGTTTTTGCCAATAACGCGTGTCGACGTGCTAAATGCGAATTTTCAGGCGATATAGTCCGCGAATGTTCTCCCGTGACAAAAAACTCCGCCATTGTTCGCGAATATATAATAGCGCTGCGCCGCATTATACATTCCGCAGACGTGACGTCGATAAGATTTCGTCAATGAGGATAATTTCATTATGAAAAAAAAACAGCAATTTTCAAGTCTGTCTAACATCTAAAAACATAATAACTCTACTTTTATTGTGATATATCATCAAAGTTCATACAATTGCAATTTTCTTTATGTTATAAATGTGACGCGAGTTATTTTAATAGAACTGAGCGCTAACAATAAGACTAATTGACTTTGTTAGAGAATCTATGATAATTCGGATCCGTAATTTCGACTATGCGAGAGTCAATTGGCCTTGGCATGGGGCTTCGCTGGATCGCACAAAAAACGAACCCCCTTTATATGACGCTTCTATATATTCACGCTTCTTTCACATGATTGCGACACGTTTCTTCGCGAGATGAGAAAAGTCGGGACCTCTCCCGCGATCTTTCATTAACAGGCGAGAAAAAAGGGAGTCTCAGATTACTCCGTAAAAAAATCACCGCGAAAAGCGATAGGGAATCGAACTACGAGCGTTTCTGCCTTCTACGTGCATATTGCACCTCTTCCCACAGTCGCGAAAACAACAGGTAATCGGTAATCTCGGGAAGACTTATTATTGTTGCAATAATGACGTCCCTGCCACTGATACATGCTGCAAATTATCCGACAATTAACACTGGAGTAAATTAAAAAAAGACGGCGCCATGTTCCGTTTTGGTATCTCATAACGCGTAGAACTTATATATATATAAATATACCGTGTTATTTGAAAGTCCAAAAACCACCCACGTACAACACCAAAAAATACAACACCAATAGCGACACCAAGTGTAGTGTAAGCCTTCACCACACACACAAGGTTATTAATATTATAGTGGTTAGCGGATCCTATACAATGGTATTTGGTGAAAGACACTTCGATCCACCTTATCGCATTCCAAGGAGGAGTATATCTATCCCGCGTTGCCTCCCTTCCGAGTCCTAAACTGATGTGTTAGCTTTACAGAAATAATTTCGCTAAATCGATCTTTTCGTCCATTTTAAGCATGTGCAAATTTTCTCCCAACCACACGCCGCGTCCCAATATTGCTTATTTAATTTTTGTGTTTATTTATATATCATAAATAGTATTAATGATCTAGGAAGGAACAGCGAGGTATTAAGCGGCATTTTTTTTGGAGAAAGGTTACCTCAATTGTTGGTACAATCGGATATATTTTGTGCGTTCTCCACATTTCGATGAAATTTTCGTGCGGCATTGAAGAATCCGCCGGGCCAAACGAGGTGAACCGCGATAGAATCGATTGTCGCGCGATCAAAAATTAATACACGCCGTTCGTGTCTCGGTGCCGGTCGATTTCCGGCGGAGAGCCCAGAAGAAGAGAATCTCGCAGTTCGCGAAATCGCGGCCGCGTTTCTCTTTATTCAACCAAATTCCAACATCTCTTCATCCTTTGGCTCTCGGCTGTACTCGGCTTCCATCTATCCGTTTCTCGTTCTCGCGGAATCGCGAAAGGCGCTTTAAGCGAGCAAACGAGGCACGAGAAGTCTGCATGGTCTACGTACGCCGAAAGACTAAATATTTATAAGCAATGGCCGGACGGTTCGTTGGCGGATCAGATACGCTTCTTCCTTGGCTTGCGTTAATTTAACGAAGAAACCTTCTATTTCGTAATTTATACGACTCTTTATGCCATTCACATTTATATTTCATATCATGATTCTTTTATTCTAAAAGGGAAACAATGCAACTGGATTGATGAAATACGCTTAGGAGTCAGCTTAGCTACGAGACTTGTTAAAGTGTCTAATAAAGTACCTCGTTCGTTTCGACTAAAAAACAAATAACCCAACGCGAAAGGAAACATTGCGAAAATCCGCATCTAAAATTGGAAGACGCTTTACTCTCGCTCCGTTTTAGTATTCCCGCCACCATAGGCAAACCAAGAGAGTAATTGTAATAAACGGAGTACAATATACACATATGAATAAAAATAAAGAAACGAATCGCTATGATTTTCGAAAGTACTAAAGTGAGGAAAAAGATTACGTGTTTAAAAAGTTGCTTAAGAAAAGAACCACTCATCGATAAGAACAAACGAGTAACGTTTTACTCGCTAATCTCTATTTGCGAACTAGTTTCAATAATCAAATACCGTTAATTGATCGAGAAAATCGCGTACTTAAATATTTTATTATTTTTATTTTAACAAACCAACAATACAATATTGCTCTATATAGATTGAATATATCACGTTCTCTCTCTTTATTTTAAGATTTGTTTTTTCCAATGCATCAATGAGTAAAAGAGAAAAATTTGTTATAGAAAACTTGCAGTTTTGATGTGTCTCGAAATAATCTTTAGAGACTTTAAAATTAAAATGATAAATGTGATTTTAGTAACCATACAAAGTATTTTTTATACCTTGTCTTTCTTTTCCGTGTCTGTTTATAATGAGGAAAAATTCGCCGACCAGACTAAATAACAGGTCAGAAAATTTTGATGTCGTACGAGCTGTGAAATGTCGAATCGAAGAGGTAACAGCTATCTATACTGCGATTATTATTGCTACGATTATCGTTATTAATATTAAGAAAAAGAGTGTGAAAAGTGTAAAGATATAATATTAAAAAAAAACTAACACCAAATAACAAACAATCGCAAATCTCTCAGCAACCGCAATCATTATCATCACTTCACGTCAGTTTCACTAAGAAAGAAACAAGAAAAAAAAACACAGTCAAAAAAAGTACGTTAGGAGAAGAAGAACAGGCCGATCCCCGGAAGATTCCTTCGCTATGTACTTCATGGAAAGAAATTCGTAGGTACTCATACGTGTAGATTTCTGATACGTGTGCGTGTGCCGCTTTCTCTCATTCCCTTTCTCTCTCTCTCTCTCTCTTTCACCGATCGCTAATACATTTGCCATTTTTTCTCTTTCTTTTTCATTGTCTTTGTCTCTCTTTCGCGTTAATATGGGGTCCTTAGAATGGCCGTTGGCCGTCTCAAGGATCTCGGAAAGAGAACTCTCTGCCCGTCTCCTTACGCGCGCGCGTCAGGATGCTGAAATGTTATATATATGGTGTCTTTAAAAAAAAAGCTCGTAAAATCACTCGACCGTGCGACTCCGTTAAGCGAGTGCCTTCTTGGCTCTTAAACGTTGCATTACCGACTATTAATTGCCGTCGCATCCCCGATATTCCCGAGAAATTCTTGTGTAAAATTGAACGACTCGTGTGCTCGCTGCAAGGATTTCAAAAACTTTATTCCAATTGATAATTCGCAAAACACAAAAAATTCTGTTTTTCGTTCACAAGATATCGGAATAGCAAATTTACATAATCGTTGCGCAAATAATCGATCATTTTGCAATGTAACTTGCTTATATAATAATTGAACGAGCGCTCGAAAAAGCAAAAAATCGCGCGCGGAAACGATTTCATTGACTTGCAGCGAATAAATTAGCTATCGACTATGAACGATCACGAGGATTCTTCCTGACTTAAACTACTTCGAGATCTAGCTACAGTTATAACATATATATTCTTAATATCCCTTGACAAAACACATAAATGTAGACTCACCCGTATTGTCCGGGAAGTACTGTTGGGTAACCAGCCCGGATGCCTGCAGCGAACGGGAATGCTAAAATCACAAATATAATCGGTGAATCTTAATTTTTAATAACTAAAACTTCTAAACTTCTTTATTATTGTAATTGAAACACTTAACATTCTTTTTTTTAAGTGTTAAAAAATCTTAACAATTCCGATTTTGTATCACATTTTTGAAACATCTATCTTTTTCGAAGGAAATTTTGCTTGAAATAATGCAGTTTCTTATTTACAAAATGTGAAAATAGATTATAAAATAATGTAATAATAATTATTATGCCAGTCTTATAGATAGATGTCTCGACATTTTTTAAAAGATAATTAAAACTAAAATTAGATAATTAAAAGATAATTAAAGAATTTTGCAGTTAAAAATGTATGATGATTTAAAAGCATTCTTTATTTTAGCTATTTTGGATTTTATCATAAGTAAAGGTAAAAATAGAAACAAATGTAAAAAGTTATTTTCATTAATAATTACGTTTATAAACTTGATAATTCATAGCATATACGATCCTACAGAAGTTCATTACATTAGTTCACACAAAGTTAATGGAAAGAATATAAATAATAAAAATGATTCATATTTTTAGTCAGAAATCTGTGTCACATCCAATAATGTCATGTTTCATTCAGTGGCATAATCAAGATAGAAATAGTGTCCCTTTAAATTCTGCCGGATCAATACGATATGAAATTATCATTACGAAAATAGGGGGCGTGATATCTCTCCAAGAGATAATCATTAGAGATCTATGTTTTTCGCGTTGATGACTGAGCAAATTGTCCTGTTGTAAAGACTGGCAATCGATTCGCAAGCATTTTGTATATCTTTTGACATTATTTTCTAAGCGTGTTATTGCAAATTTCTGTTAACAATTATTTAATAACTGTTTAATAATTGTTTAAAAATGTTGTCATAACTGTTAATAATTGTTTAAAAATGTTGTCATAATATCTT
>NJRP01000096.1:49133-98657 GCA_003063835.1 Aphaenogaster floridana | reverse complement strand
GTTTGCCCACGAATGCCCCGTTGGAATTTTTGTTTGCCCCTCTCTTGTTCAAAAGTTATAAGCAATTCAATTGGGGGGGGGGGCAACTTCACACTGGCTCCCCAATGTTGAAAAATAAAAATATAATTGTATTATAACATCTGTGAAACACTAATAATATATTTTCAGAAATTCGATATAATTGACAAAGTTTTGTCTCTCCTTGTTTTAAAATTTTACGTTTCAAAAAGAGTTCTGACAATTATAAAAAATAAGAATTGAAGATAGATTTCATTGTACAAAAATTATTAGTTTTTAAAAATCAATTTGAGTCAAAATATTTTTTGATATAATTCTTGAAGCTCTGTCCAGAATAGCCAAAAATAGCCAGATGCATAAAAAAATTTTTTAAATCTTTAATCGGATAAACTTGAAAAATTTCCACCTGAGAAATTATAAACAACAATGGCTTTTTTTATTCTTATTTTTATCAAATTTAATTGCTAGAATTTTATTGACCGTATCAGAAACTTTTAGATCTTTTTCGAAAGAACCAGAATTCTTTTAATTATAATGGAATTTTAAAAATGGAATAAAAATGGAAATGGATATGGATGTAGAAAGTAATGTACGTCATTGAAAGTAATTCTAAATATGATAACGTGCACCAGTAACTAAAACTTGACTTTAAAACTAGGTTTCCGCTTCGGTAAACTAGAGATAATTCTTGTATCAGAAAAAAAAGAAAGCCAGACAAGACCGGTACGCGGGTTAACGCAAATTTAGACTTAGGTCTCGAAGCGCCAAGCTATGCTGGCTCAAAGCCACCAAGAGAGTTCGAGAGAATGACTCAGGGGGACACTTCACTATTTGGCTGATCGTCACACATTCGCTCTTTTCGTTTCACATCTACGTTGTATAATTTTACTGGTATATAAATTCATTATTGGTTGTTTTCGTGATTATTTATTAGACAAACTTCGAAACATGCCAAACTATTTTCATTCTAAATGCTATATAATATTTTCTATTTACCGCAACTAACGTCGAAAATAAATTGCGTTGATTAAATGTCTCCTCAGACTTATTGTTAGACGTATATGATTACTAAATAATGAGACAGAATGTTTATCCTACGTGTTCAAAATGCGCGTCGTGTATTGCTGCAACGAACGAGATTTCAGAGATCTGGCAATATATCAACAGCGCAAAACCCGTGACTGTGACACGCAAATATCAAATATACGATGTTCAAATAGAAAATACGATTTGGTTTTAGACAGAAATGATGTGATCGCGAGCCTTAACCCGCAAGAAACGCACAGATATAGTAATTATTACAGGGTTGTTACGTATCTGGAAAACTCAGGGAATTCCTTCTGATTTGGAATTATCAGGGAAAAATCAGGGAATTTTGTAATTATCTGCATTTTTTCCAGAATTTACTTGAATGTCCTTTTACTGATTCTTTTTTAGACTTCGTATCAAGAATTTAGACTGTTATTTTATTTCTCGATACATATAACTGTATATAATTTAATTTTTGAGTTTATGATATATTTAATACAAATTTTATTCTCATGTTCTTAAATCTTAAAGATTTTTTTACCATATAATTTATGTTTTTTTACCGAGACGTAAGTTTCTAGTCTTTCGCTAATAACAATAAATATTTAATACAAACTAGTGTTCTATGTTTTACCGTTTTCTCCCTGGAATATTTGTAAAAACCTGTCTGGAAAACCTGAAAAAGTCAGGGAATTTCGGAGTCAGAAAAGCGTAACAACCCTATAATTTAAGTCGCAGCTAAGATCTGGATAACTTAATAAAATTTTGCTTAAATACGATTAAGAATTAAATGCGATCGTAAAATGCCGTCCCATCGATATTCATGAACTTCATGAAGAATTCAATGCGAACTAAGATGGCACTAATCGGTTTTGCATAATTAATCTACACCTCGATAACTTATCGTGTTGGTATATGAGATATGGTATTGCACAAGGAATTTTGCATATAGAAATTGTTAATTGATAAATACTACTAATCTCGTAAATAAAATATACTTACTCGTTTGCAAGTTACCTCTAGGCTTAGCTCCGAGAATGGCTAAGTTGACGTTTGCTTTGCGACCATCGATAATAGGATTGGGATCTTTGCATGCCCTCTCCGCCGCCGGTCTATCTCCCATAATTACCTACGCATAGATTAGATTCCTTCGATTATCGAGAATAAGCCTGGACATCCTGTATTCTTACGTACATTCTTTACTCTACAAATCACTAGATCGTTCAAATAGTTAAAATCATTTATAAATAAGACTTTCATTTCATATTCGACGAATATCTTGAAAAACAAAATGACTACAACTTATTGTCCTTATTTTAATATATGACAATAGTAATTTTCTAATATATGACAATAGATCAAATTTCTCTTTTAGGAAAAGTGCAGTAAAGATTAGTTACAAATATGAGAGAATAGTAGGTAACGAAGTACTACAACACGTTATTATCAAGTTTCTCATAAACGAAGAATGTGAATAGGAATTTCAACAAAATCATTCATTCTAACTTAACTTCAAATAAGTATCATCTTCTTGATAGGTTGAGAGCAAATTTATCTGTTTCTCGCGATAAGAACAGTATAATATTGTGCTCCAAAACTCTAACAAAAATGTATTTGCGGACTACAAATTCTTTTCAGAAAAGTATAAAAAATTTTTTCAAAATCTTTTCACTGTTAGAAAATTATTGAATTCTATATGGAAAGTATTTCTTATAACAAACTTATAAAAAACTTATTACCAATAAAATATTTTTCATAAATTAAAGGTAATACAATATATTGAATTAGTTATTACATATATTTAAATAATTTAATGTTTCGTTTATTTAATACATACGAATTTTCTTAAAATTAGTAAATTAAATAACCATAAAAATTAAAGATACTATATCGCAATGTTAATTTGTCCAGGAACAATATCTCAAAAATCCAACGAAATTTATTTCCATGTTATCAACATATTTATAAATGCACGTGATACAAAGAAATAGATACCAGGACTTATACGACGTAGATGATGCAAAAAAAGGGCATTATCTCAAGCGGAAAGACTAAACTTATGTGCATATGTAAAAATAGATAAAAAATTTATGGTCTCGTATAAAGTTATGATAATCGCTTGAATATAATAGTTGATCGTATCGACTGCTGGTCGGTTTTTGCCATTAAGTCGACAAAAACTACAGCAGCTGCGAAACGGAAAACAAATTTATATATGATTTCGATTTATATCGAATATCGCATTAAATCGATTGTATGAAAATGTCTTACATAATACGTAATTACTTACGAAGCCATAGCCCCTGCTTTTGCCAGTCTGTCTGTCCGTGATGACGACCGCTTCCTCGATATCTCCGTAAACGTTGAAATGTTCCCTGAGACTCTTATCGGTGGTGTGATAGGGCAAACCACCGACGAACAGTTTTGTCCATGTCGTGTCTTTTTGTTGCGGCGTAGTACCTGCGAGGGCCCCCAATCCTTGCACCAATTCATCGGGTGCTGGGGCACTCACAGCACCTACAGCACCGACAGCGCCAACACCGAGACCCGCGGCACCCGGCATCAACATCCTCCAAATTTTGGCGAGATCACCGCCGGACGGAACAACGACTTGCTCAATCTTGACACGTTCTTTGGTACCTCGGTCAACGTTAATAACGCCACAAGCCGTGCAGCATTTAGACACGAAAGTTCTTTATTCTGGAAACAAAAAGTAATCTATATTAAAATCGGAAAGAAAAAGATATAAAGATAAAGAAAAAAAAACAGATTAAAAGTGTGTAGTAAAAAGTCTAGAAATATGTTTATCATGATTTGAGTTAATTGATGAAATCTGCATATAGGACATCTACTTTCCTCCCATCTCGCTTGTGTAAAATAGACATAACAGAATGGCATGTATTTCAATCTCATTTCATAAAAAACAATATTTTATTTCGTTATTTTGCCTTGGGGAAAAAGCAATAAGGAAATTTATATTAATTTAATTGAAAGAAAATCTTGTTTATTATTGAAGCATTTTCATTTCCGACGCACAGTGAATGTTTTGGACAGAATAACCGCACGTCACGTAACGCATTAAGCCTCTTTAAATTCGGTATAAATGATCGGACATTCTCATTCGTTTTAATGATGCCTGGTCTACATTGTGCTCTCAAAGTAGTATGTTTGTTACGGGAGGATTAATTTGTGTGTCGCGTTACTGTCTAATTCAGCCGCGTCCAATTAAGGGGGTCGCACGCGTGCGGTTTAGAAGCTCTGAAAAGATCCAATTCTTACCCCTATGAGGGTGAAAGAACCGTTGCACTTCGTCATGCAAACTTGTACATGTGTGTGTACGAGTTTCGTGACAATTAGGTTTTAAGCGTGCAACCAAACCGACACGCGTACGCTTGCACGTACGCTATAATGATGTACACGTTTTGATACATACGTGTCAGTATATACAGCACAATTGTAACGACGGTAAACGAAGCGCTATTCACTTTTCTCTAGAAGAATTTTATTTCGCTGATTTATCAAAGCGCACGCGGCTCGCTCATGTCGTCTTCAGTGAAAGGGGAATCATAATTGAGTGAAATGGATGCGGAAATCCTTGCACAAAAAAGAGATATTGCCACTACTTAGGCGCCAAGCAGAACTTCAAAAAGCAATTACCGCAACTACGTGGAATTACACTAATTACACTTAGAGACCAAATATAATTAATAAGCGGTTGATATATATCTAATTAATTTTTTAGCAATTAAATCAATTTCTTCACCATATATTTTCCATAGAAATTATTGCGCAATATGTAAAATAATATTTCTTTTCTAACATATCGAAAGATAGAAACTTTGCTTTTATGAAATTATTTCACGCTATGTCATAAAAGTTCTGTTAAATAGCGAAATTTTGCTTATAAAGATTTACAGAAGTAGAATTGCGTGCGCGTGAGTATGCTGGCCAAAATAACTTTCCCTACGTAATAAATCATGTCATACTGTGGATTCAGCGATAAAACAACAAACAGCGTATAAAGATATTAAAATTATTGAAATAAGATTCATGTTGTGTACGTGTGTGTGTTTAATGTACAGAAAGATTAATTATACATTTCCTATATTTCCATTTTTAAAAATCCGAACAATACAAATTAATCGGAAACCAATGCATAGCTGAATTAAAACGTCACAGACTTGCTTTGACATTATGAAAAACATGTCGCAAAATTTATTGACAATTCGCTAAAGCTTAATCGGCTTATATTTCATTTTATTTATGACAGTATATGCATATGTACGTAGCAATATTTTCATATAAGGAATTAAACGACTTAATGAACGAACTAAAAAAATATTCAGTATCACAAGAATAATCATTTAAAAATATCATTTGCAATGCAGTGATGCAACACAGTACGCACATGCGCGCGTATACATCTGCGCTCGCAACTTCCTGCAGTTCGAGCAGCGCGAGAGCCGAGGGATGACGAGAACGAATCGTCTTCTAGCTTCGTCTGACGTCTGTACATTACTTTCGTCTACCGTCCCTCTCTAACATGCTCGAATCGATGACTCCTCCGGACACAAAGGGAACAGATAAAAGCTCCCTTTTGCGTAGAAACTGAACCCCTGCATCGGGGAAAATCCGACGGGTCGGTAGGACGGCGAAGAAGCGAGAGGGCTTTACCCCGAGCGACAAAGAGGGCTACACATGGATGGAGAAGAAAAGGCAAGGAGGAAGGACCCTGACCTCCATCCAAGGCTCTCTCTCGCACTCTTCTTCTAAAGAAACCTGAAAAGAGAGCCAGTTTTGCTCCTCGCGTAGAGAACGAAACGGTCGAGGGAACCAGGTAGTAGGGCATTTTTCGTGCGGCTCGTCTTTCGAGTTTCTGCAATGTGTTCAGTGCCGATAGAAGAAGAGGGAGAAAGGGCCCTTTTCCCCCGTCACGTCCCTTTTCCTCTCACTCGGCATTTTCAACACACTCTCGCTTCTTCTTGCCCGAACATATTGTGCGCGCCGGGCCCTACGGCGAGGGCAGAGGGGCCTCTACTGTAGCCCCCGCCTGTTTCTCCTTGCCTATCCCTTCTTCTGCCCTTTCCTACCGGTACTTCGACAGAACGACCGTCGGTTCCCGGTCGAGATCCCCCAAAACGACGGCAGCTGCTGCAGAAAACCGGTGCAGCACGCCGTATAATCATATTGTTGTATTGCCATCGCCGCCCTCTCCTCCTTCACCATCTTTCGCTCTGCCCTAGACGTCCTAGCTGACGCTGAATTCATTCGAGACGTTTGCACGAAAAACCGCTTTTCTTAGCGTTACGATTTAACAAGCCACGATGAGAAGTACTTTTCGCGATAACATTTACTCTAAATATATTGCAACCTAAAGCATGACTGTGTCGATGAAATCCAAAATCTAGACTCGTAAATCACAAACCAAGTCTAAAGTAATATACAGAGTAATATGCTCTCTATAATTTATAAGCTAATGACCTTAAATTATTCTTTAACTATTGCTTATGCGA
Source organism: Aphaenogaster floridana (assembly GCA_003063835.1). NCBI lineage: Eukaryota > Metazoa > Arthropoda > Insecta > Hymenoptera > Formicidae > Aphaenogaster > Aphaenogaster floridana. The sequence goes on along the minus strand of NJRP01000096.1, from coordinate 92,097 downwards.
AAGACGTTTCAAATAAGAATTAGCTCCGTTTAAAAAATCATAAGTGATTTCGAAATCTCGGACGCGATCGTGCCTAAAACGAAATTATGTTCTCATCAAGTTTTCTCAGCAAGTAACTCAAGAATAATTTAAGGTTGTTAAGTCGGGTGAACCTCCATGTATGATACACTATATCCAATTTCTGGAATGTTAATATAAGATGATGATACAGATAAATTGCGAAGCAAGAAATGTTAGTAGTAATTTTAAACGGGAGCGATTAATTTCTCATTTAAGCAACAGTATATTGAATAATAATTTCTGTAAGCTAAAAAATAAATGAAACCGGTTCGATAAATTAAGAACGCAAAAATCTCATTATTAACATTAAAAGCTCGAAGCTAAGAATTATCTTGCACCTATCTACGAATCTTCAATCTTTGATGCTTCTTGTAGAAATTTATTTCTAAAATAAATCTCTACAATTTTCGCTGCGAACATGAATAATGTGAGACAAAATACTTTTCCGCTCATAATATTTTCGATCTTTGTGGTCATGCTAGTGAAAACGCACTATCGGCCAGTATTGGCGTTAGTAGAAGCAGTTTCAACCCTTCAGGTAATAAGAGGCACGGCTTGCTTGGAGGGTAGAAACAATGGCCGTACGCCGGCTGGCTCGTAAGCCGGCGGAAGCATACGGCGCGCGACGGCAATCGGGGATCCTTCACGATCGCGAGACACGAGAATTTCGACGAATTTCCAGCTGTATTCACTGACCGTGTTCCGTGGAACGTCTCGTTCCGGCGTGGTGCACTAAGTTTGCGCAATAGAATCCGTTTCCGTCGAGACGAATAAGAATCGTAGGGTGTGCTTTCGCGCGACGAAAACTTCGCGGAGTATTTAAAGAGCACTCGCGAATGCTCGTTGAGAAGCACTGGTTTTTAATAGCTCACACGTGGACTATGCGGACACCCCGCGGTGCATGAGAAGAATGTACTTCTCGGACGCGCCGCACTTAGGCGACAAGTTCCCATCGCGACGCACGACGTCGGGACGTCATCGTCTTTCGGTCGCGTCGACCGTGTGGCATGCATTCGGCACTGGCCAATTGCCATGCGCTCCACGAAAGCGCTCGCGAAAATATCCTCTCGGCCAAAGTCGCAAAGGCCAGTCTTTCGAAAAACACGTGCGACGCGTGGCTTTCGTCAGGTTTTGCGAAAAGGTGTCGGATATGCGCGAGTTAATTGCAGAAGCGTGAGTGAAAAGCGTATTAACCCAAAAACAAATCTGCGGCTTTAAATATCATCACTGAGAATCTTCACATTGCGTGTTTTTATATAGAAGAGTATGTATTACAATTAATAAGATATATAAAAGAAAAGGAAGTTACTTTTAATAATTTTAAACTTAATAGTATATCTAACTTTCCATTGCTAAGATCGATTGCAAAGCACATTTATAGTCAGAGTAGAATTGTATCTTTAATTATCCGGCTTCATGCATATTTATATAAATTTAATTAATTTTAGAACGATGTTGTGTATCGCCCATTCAAGATTCTTTCGCTAAATTTACATGTGCGCGATGCTGTAGTGTGTAGCTGTCGAATAAATTTCGAAACAATTTCTCTCTTTCGGGAACTAATTGGCGTCCGCGTCTTTCTGCAAAACTTGCCGCGGCAAGTCTATACGTTTGTATGCGGCGAGCCCCGCCACGCAGGCGATAACGTCATTATCAAATTGTTTGCATCTCGTGCAGGAACACTTGTTGAAGCACGATTGACAATAAGCGTTGTACGTCTGCTGAAAGTTTATACGTCGGCGTCGACGATTCGCGGGCCGCCCGAAGAAGCGTTACGCGCTACTTGTCCGTCGATAGCGTGAAAATTGCGTGGCTCATTCTTTTCTGTCGGAGATACCGGCTGTAGAAAATGGTTCGTTGTTAATCACACCTTAGAATGCCGAGAAGAAAGAATACCCTCGTTTCGTGCTATTAGAGAGATTAACAACTTTATAAGCCTCAGAATCTTCGCGTTATTACGTTACGTCCTTCGTAGAATTCTCTCTTTATAGTACAAATTACTTTACAGTAAAATAATACAATATAAAACAGTACAATAAGATTATACAATTTTTTCGTGATAAAAATTTGATTTTATGTAGAACGTATATAATTTATTATATTAATATTTATTTTTTATTATTTTATAGTTAATAAAAGCTTAATTCGCAATATGTCTTCAAGAAATTTCGTTTTTACTAAGAATAATAAAAATAATAAAGAATAATAAAAATTAAAGTAACTAATGTTTTACTCTGATTGTCATTATTGTTTCGGTAGAGACAAGATATAAAAAAAAAAGGAATTTTATACGGACAATGTAAAATGGATTCTGTATCCAGCTTTTACGACATTTCATAAAATTCACAAAACTTAGCGAACTTCCGAAAGAACATCGAACATTAACATAACTCGACTTAGACCTGTCCCGTTACCTCTCAAGATAAGACGAGCAGAAAAATCGCAGCGAACTTTCGCGAGTAAATAACTTCCACGTTCTTATGCAAACTTGCGAAGTTTCTTTCACGCGCTTTCCACGGAAAAGAAAAGCAGCCGGATTTATAATTCTGATTGAAATGCTGCCAGAGCATTACCATGGTTAACTTATTTTCAACTATCGACATGTATTTAGTGATTGAAGATATATGTTAATTTTTACATTATCATCTTAATTCAAGCCTGAAATTCAAGTATCGTATTTTTTTTTGTATAGATAATCCGAAAGGTCATCAATTGCAACATTAATTCATTTAGATATCCAAAATGTCATGGACATGGCAATGAACGATAGGATATCCGTGTAGTAACCATGGGTGTCATTCTGAGCAGTTTTTTTCAGCCAGAAGCGCTATCACCTGCGTCCGTTTCCAGACGTACCGGCTCGGCAAAATTGTCGGGCACGACCGTCGGGGTTTATTAATAAACATCGGGGAACACGTGCCCGGCCGCCCTTTGTCGCGACGAACCAGGCCGTTGAACGGGGGTTGAGAGGGGACAGCTGAGAGAAGAAGCAGACCATTTTACGAACGCGCAAGATGGCCACGCGCCACCGCGCAGTTCCGCGGACGGATAAACAAAATTTCCTGCGCGCACAAATTCGCGCGCCACGCGATCCCACACGCCACACGCCACTACAGCAAAATCGGATTCAGTCGAGACGCCGCCGTTTCGTGCCGGCTGATCGTGTAGATCGCATCGGGATCCAGGGAAGGGCACGCCAGTGTCGTCCGCGTGGCGATGCATCCAATTTTATCGATGCATCTCAATGTCGCGATATGCAGAGGCGAGTGAGTGAGCAGTGACAGTGTTTCCCTCATAGCTGGTGCTTCATATCTTCCAAGGATAAAGCTGCCGCACACAATGGCTACGACCGTTGTTAGCTCATTCATTTAAATGATTATTTTTATTTTTGTTTGCCTCTGTCGCGTTACTCTTCTCTACTGTCTCTATTGTTTCTTAATCAAGGGGTCCGCAGGATTTTTCCCAGGGGGGGGGGGCATGATTCAAAATATTACTTCCAGAATTAGAATATATATAATTGAATATATATAATTGAATGTATATATATTGAAATTTATACACCTCTTGAAATTATAATCCTATGGATTAGGGCAGAGATCGGCAAGGTTAGCACAACTTTGCCTTTTCTTTATTCAAAGGGAGAGCAAATGCTTAATTTTTTGCTGATTCCAGAGGGGGGGGGGCAAATGCACCCTCTTGCCCCCTTCTGCGGACGTCTATGCTCTTAATCAATAATCTCTCGGTATTATATCATTAAAAAGTCTCAAAAATCTCTTGCGAATATGGAATTCAAGTAAAATAAAACCTTACAAATAGTGTCTCGCGCAATTATACAGGAAATAATACAGTATAATTCGAACAAAAGGAAACATTTGTTTATATGTTCAGAAATTAGAAATCAATCTACAATCGGTATTGCCGCCGCATATTTTTTACAACGATAAAGCCGCGATGTAGAAATGCGTTAAAAGATACGCCATAATGATAGCAATTAAGCTATCAATGCTAATGAACTGCGCAATTCCAAAATTCATGCAACGGGCACGAACGATAGTAGCTTCGTATAGAGTATGCATTAAATATGACGCATGCTAACGCGCAAGGCTGATGATGACTTTTTTACGAGTTATCTTGTAGCCAAGTGTGCTATTTTCAAAAGAAATAACGGCGGATGGAGCGCCGATCGAAAATAGACCGATCGAAGAGAAGTGGAGTATGCCATAGTTTGATCGCACCTACTGAAGGCAATTAGAACAATCGATTCAGATTGGTACACCAGTCTTACGCTACGTCGAAATATTTTCATTTTCGTTACGATAACGTAATATAGTTTTCGAAAGTCTGTTTCCCCTAAGAATTTTCGATCAATGCTGAAAGCATTCGCTCACTTACGTTCACGTCGCACTGTGTAGGTCCGTCTGTTACACTACAGCTACTGCCGTGATAATCCCAATATGAAGGTACACAAACAGTATTACACAAGGTTAGGGATCTTCCGCCCGTGTGTGGAATCTATGCGGATCTCTAACACGATGCACTTTCGGAAAGACGACTACTCGACTCGATTAGAGAGATACTCGCGAATGCTGCAGGCACCTTTTTTTACGTCAAGGCCGGTTTCGTATTCCAGTATGTTGGAGATTCACCACGCGCTATGAACGGTGCTCGATTTTTGCGACCGTGAGCGCGTGCAAAACGCAACCGACGCCAACGAAGGCCCACGTGCGAGTGCCGAGTCTTCCGTTTGAGTTGTCGCGGCTACTGCACGGCGCTACAGTTCGCCAGTTTCCTTGCCAGTTGGTTTGCCCTCGAGCCTCCCGATTGGCCGACATTTCTTCCCACTCCGTGTACGGATGCCGTGCGCACGCAGCCAGCTCCGTACCCAGATACACGAGCGCTGAAATTCAAAAAGCGATCGGTGTTTTCACGCGGTACTCGACGACGCTCGTTCCGCGGTGAGATGCCTCTCGCGGGCATGGCAGGGTAATGACTTGTTGCCGGGTGATCGATTGTCCCGAGAAGCACGTGTGCGTGGTAGGGACCTTGCATAATCGCGGGCAAGTTGTCGATCTTTTCTCTTCTGGGGTGTTTGTGCTTTCTATAGATTTGCCTCGGAGCCGAAATTCGATGATTAATGTAATTGTAGCCTATGTTAATTTATATTTGATGGCCCGTATTCTTTACCCTCTTTTATTGATAAAAGTGCCTCTAAAAGAGGCTTAGAAGCCACCTGATTGGCTGAGAAGCCACATTTAAGGCACTTTTATCGATTAAAGAGGGTACAGAATACGGGCCTTTGTCTTTTGCATCGACTGGGACTTTGACCCAAAACTTTCAATTATGATTTATTCCATTGGACAAATATAGATCATAGATTTATGAAGTTTGTAAAGAGAGACACATAAAGTCATATAAAAATGATACTTATAAAATCACAATTAGAATTATTATCATAATTGCACCATTCACATAAATGCAGAATCTATATTTACAAGAAGAAAATATGTACGAATATCATTTAATCAAAGACACTGAATTTTATTTTCGTCATAATTCCTCTTCGAGGTTCTGGAAATCTATTTATGACATCAATCTCTCATAATCTGTATATCAAAAATATATTTTAACGAATGGGAGCATATTTATGTTGTCTTTATTGTAAAAATAATTACTAAAATAATTTTATTAGAGTGGAGAATCGGAATTACATTTTTTTTAATTCCGCAAGGATTTCTCCTACGACAATGCATAACAAAGCGAAACGATCCCGAGGGATCTACGAGGCGAGGCGGTGGTCCGCGGAAGAGCATCAGCTGTTCGAATTATTATCGTTGCAGACGACGGCAGATGTTCGCTAGCTTGAAACGTTCTCCCCCGAAAGCTTTGAACTCGCTGATCCTTTTTCTTTCGGGCCGGTGAAAAACTCACGAGGAAAGCGCACCTTTTCGACGCCTTGCACGAACATTACAAATGCAATGCACACAGAAAATGAATGCATGTTATCTTGAATTATAGAATGCAGGACATCCGGCATCCCGCATTGTATAATGATCCTTTAAACTATAACAAGAATCTTAATTCCACGATAATTGTTACTTTTGTAAACTAAAACAATAAAATGTTAAAGAAATTTTGTAGTATATTTTTAATAAGTCTCTATATAAAGGCTATTTATTAATTTATGGCTTCAAGAAAATTTATTATTGCAATTTTGTTAGATTAGGATAACTTCTGCAAAAACAATTTTCCTGTGTACAGTTTCATGCATTGCTTTTTATTATTAATGTATATTAGTAATGTTTTGTGGAAGAAATTCTATTATGTCATAGAAATGCCGTGCGAATTTCTCATGTCGAAAATATCTCATGTAGAAACTATCATTTATTCATATATTAGCGTTGCGCTCTCTTCAAGCAAATTTATTTAAGCACAGTCATAACGTTTCGAGTGGGAAGTCCAGCGTGAACTTTGCTATATCGTTCTCCATAAATAGATTAGATTTATGTCTCATCAGTAAAGACCTACTCGAATTACGATTATGTTTTTATGAAAATCAATGTGAAGTAATCTTACACACGTTATGCAAGCAAATCACAGTCGTAGATAGCCGTAAGGAGTTTTATTACACGGGGTTTCCGGGGGCAGGCAACGAGGCAGTGATAATTCGTAGCTGCCCAGCTACGTTCCCTTTGATGCCAAGGACAGAGCTAAGCTCGGGAACGTCGCATTGTTCGAAACCTGCCGTTACTTACGTGCGATGGAATATAGGATATCATCGTCCGTCGCGTCCGCGCTCGAAGGAGACCCCATAGGTTCGTGGCACGCGCTGCCAGCTGCCCCACAGCTGTCTCTCCTCTGTCGTCCCCCATATACGAGACCAGGGTTCTTACCCAACCGTGGTGCATTTACCACACCGAACGAACCGTTTCGCTTCTGTGTGCACGACGCACGTGCGTACGACTCGGCAATATTTTATTAGCGTGCACGTTGCGACGAGCGAAACACCCTTTCGGGTCCTCCTAAGAAACAAATCTCGAGAAGTACCTGATCCGAAATGTCCGCCAAAATACTCCGAATGATTTCGCGAAATAGCCATTTCAATCGCATAAAATTACAGCCGTTCTTAATGTCTTTATACGTCATTATTAAGCGTACAGCGTTTAACTTACGTACAACTTTTAGAATTTTCGAATCTATTTATAAACGTTATTATTTTCTAGGCGATGATTTTTCAAATAAGTAATAAATAGTAGAAATATAATATTTAACGCAAAGTGTTCTTACGTTATTCAAAAGAATATATCTAACAATAAGTCTCTAAAATATATTACTCTAGTGGAGAATTATTTACTTAAAAGTTCAATAGTTGCTATTTCCCGTACGAAATATATATGCTGAATTGCATATACGATGCCACTGGAAGGTGGGACTGTGGGGCTTTACATTTGCGGTTTCCCATCCGGCTCAACCGGCGCAGTCTCGCAGGAAATAGTCCTGGAGTATCCTAGAGGATACAGGGCTATTGGGTTTCGCGTGGAAAAAAGCGAGATCGCCAGCAGTAGAAAGTGGGTATGAGAAGGGGATACGAGGAGACGTAAGTGCTCGCACGAAAAATAAAAAGGACCGTGAAGAGGGAAAAGCGAAGTGCACACGCCAAGAACCGGAAATCCCAGGGCGTTCAACTCTGACACCCGGTATATATTTAGATTTAAAGAGACCCGATCTAGTCCGATTTCGTAGATACGTACATGGCGCGATTAATGGGCAACCTTGGTCTTGAAAGTAACCCTAACAATGAGTCTTATACAACGTATTCATCATAGTCTAGAATCATTTTCATCGCTTGGAAGCAAAAGGTTTTGTATATTTACAGTAGTATAATCTGAAATCTAAAAATATATTACTACAATCTGAGACTTTGCTGCAAAAAAATAAGATTACGAACAATCGTTAAATGACATCGTTAAAATTATCAAAATCGTGTTGGACTCTTCGTTCGTGATGCGCAGAAACACGTTACGAAACACAAATAAAATCGCGCTGCGGAATTCACGAGGCGCCACGTTGAAAGGACGTTGTATGGTAGGCAGATTCGTCTAATAATCATTCCTATGGTAACTCGCTCGAGAACGTTTCGCAGATATCGTCCTGAACGCAGCTTATTACGCGAGAGCCATGTGCTTTGAAGCCGAATTATTTACGACACGTTCGAGAGAAATAGGCATTAAATCGGCCGGCCACGTGGCGTCGATAGCATCGTCGTTTTTAAAGAAAACTTAGCACTTCCGCGAAGGAAGCCGATCATTTCCTATCTCGTGTTTATTGCACAATCGCGCACGCGATGCCGGCACAGCTCACCCACATAGCCGCGCTGCGCCGCGCGCGAACTCACGGAATCGCCGGACGAGCAACGTGCCACTCCGCGTATCGTATATACACGCCGAGAGTGTAACGATCGAGGGAAATTACTGTAATCGCGGCGTGTCAGAGAGTTTCGCGATTGACTCACCCGCCCGTAAAGCTCCCGTCTTTCGCACGCTTTTCAGGACAGGGGCACGCACGACTTGTTGAAAGTTTGCTCGCCGCCTGGACATGTTAAGAGCGAAGGTGCAACAACGACCACAATTAGATATCCGGGTATACGCATTTACATATCGTATCTGCACACTTTCCGTGCTTTTTCCGCAACTTCTGCAACTCACATTTTTTCTGGATATCTATTAATTTATTTCGCAAACTTGTCAGTAATCATAATGTGACGGTAATATTCCTGACGAACGATATTTGTATCACTTGGAAAATGAAGATAGTGTAACAGGATGTGTTTTTCTGTACTTCTGTTCTTCTGATTTTTAAATATCACCTCGCTTATTGCCACGAACTGTTGATGCGCGATTTAGATTACGAAAATCTGCCGGCTGAAAAATTACGCGCGAAAGCTGCAAAGTACCGGCGTCTTTAGAGACACAATACCAGCGGTTGGCGGCCTTCTCGAAATAGACGAGGAGCCCAGCCCTCCAAACTCGTCCGAAAATAAAACAGGTTTCTTCCTTGCGAGCGACGACGTCCAATTGGTCGAGACTCCGACGGAACAGTCATTTATTTATTATCTGACGTTTATTTTCGATGGCAGTTGTCGTCGTCGTTAGGCCACTCACGCCGATCAACGAAACTCGAATACCATTAGCGGATTATGGTTTTATTGATCGGCTTGTGCTAAATCAATCTCGAACAACTGTGCAATCCTGTGAGCAATTGTTCAAACAAGCTACACATGTAGAAACTCGTATGTCAAAGGTACGAACTTCTCATAATGGACATTCTCGTGAGAGTTGTATTACTTTTACACGTGTCGCAATTGCCTTCAATAATGTTATCAGTTGCGGATTCGATCACAGAATTGAATACCTGTAATGATGTGATTTAAAAATTTGTGGATCGGTATAATTGTCCAAAAGATTTTTTTTCTAACAATAAGAATGCAAATAATTACTAAAAATACATGGAAAAATGAGAGTTATGCGCAGTAGCGATTAGATTTTTGCCTATTATAAAAAAATACTTCATAGTTATTCGTGTATCTTTCTCTGTAATTTTTAATCAATACAAAATTTTTACACGTGCCTAGAAAATTGCTCCAATGTGTACGTATTTTTTATCAAGGTATATTTTATTAATTTTTGATAATTTTTCCATGCTATAATTACATGCTTGGATAATAGAATTGTATACTAATCATTGATACATAATTATATAATAACTAGTTTATAAGAAATTATATATTTTTATCAAAACTCAAATACATCATATACGTTTTACTAAGGTAATAACTATACTTAAACTACTAAGGATGCCATAAATCAAATGCAACTAGATAAAATTGACAGACAATATATTTCAATAATTGACAGTATAATGTATATCTCTGTTGACTATTGACTAATGCTGCAAGTATTTCGTGAATAATTACCTTTTCCTAAATAGTACAATGGATATTGTAAAATATAAAAGGAAAATTTTCTATAAACAAACTATATTGATGTCTTTTTCATTAAAAATGTGTAAGAAGAGTGTGCTTCCCTGGCGAAAATAATATTTATTGAAAGTTTATAAGAAGTTTACTTAAGTGTTGAGTAGATGTTTTATTTGAGCTTTAAAACATTTATTAAATTGTTTATGAGATGGAAATTTAAACATGGAATTGTTTATGAGATGTTCGCGGCTGTTTCTTATGAAATGTTTCAATGGCGTTTAATGACATAGTCTCAAACGTTTCCATTATAGTTTTGTAAGTATTTATAAAATGTTATGTCAGCAGGTATTTGCAACGCGCGTTTCTAAACAGTGTAACCATCTATAAAACTCTTCATAAATAGTATAACCATTGATAAAACTTTTCATAAACAAATATAAACACAATCTCTCACTAACAATTTTTGCCAGGGTTACTATATCAAAAATAAAATTATACATAGAAACAATAGATTATAACAAAAATGTCTCAATTTTGTCAGGACTTTACGAAACGAAATATATCAAGCGTTTTTAAAAATTTCCGTAATTCTAGGGCAGCTGACTCGAAAATTAACTATAATATCATAATAGGTACATATAATAAATTGTAATCTTAAACACACTATCAACTTTTATATTAAATTGGCTTAAGATTTCTTCTCGGGATATTACTTATTTTGTAGATTTAGATATCTTTGTATAATAAGTAATTGTTAATTGGAAAGATTTCAATTCTTATAAGCTCACCAGACACGCTCTACTTTACAATTTAGTGGAATTTAATGAGCTTTGTATAAAGGATATAACTTATTTCACAGGTTTAAAACCATCGCTGATATTTGGTAGTTGATATCCTGAAGGATACAATCGGTTAAAGTCCGTGCCTGCGAATTCGCTTATTTGATCGCTCGGATACGGCGCGGAAAAAGATGGATTAAGGCCCGGATAAGCATTATATCTGTCGTCGTGATAAAAATTAGCGGGTTGTTCATACGGTACATTGTAGCTGATCTGACTGTACGGTTGCGTTGTTGTGAGATCCACGTGGTGTATATTCTGCGGATACCCACCATAATATCCCGGGTAGGACGGATATTCCTTATGTCCGCCATGATGGTGATGATGATGATGATGATGATGCGTTGTATTTGCAGGTGGAGTTGTTGTCGTAGTTGCATTAGCTCTCTCAGTCTGATTTGCATCTCCAAAGTTCAAGATTGCTCGCAAATCGTCGCTCATATTCGGGAAATATTCACGCTCTCTGGCTGTTCCTTTCGAGACATTGCCGCGTTTCCGTTGGTCCTCTTTGCACCCACGTATCGTACTCTAATGAAATTTGTTAATAGTATGAATTAACATGCAATGCGTTGTCGAATCAAGCGTAAATAAATATATTTCTGTGAGAGAACACTCATTAAAAAGGTGTAACATATTTTTATACATATGATGTAATATACAAGTAAACAAATTAAATGCATTAAATTGATAAAAGCATTATTATAAGAACATTATGGAAATGTTATCTTTTAACGAAGCTATATTGTACGCGCTTCAAAACAGAAGCGAGGTAAAGGAATATTTCTGTTACGACGAGATTAGCGACTGACATGACTTTATATAAGATACTGCTCCGTAGAGCTAATACTTCAACACGCGTATTATCTTGACACGTACACATTGTGGATCCAAATGAAATTACAGACACATAACGTCTAGTCATTCACGAGTGGAAGCGAAAGAGTAACGATAGACACGATGAAGCCTTAATCATTTGTCATATGAACACCTGTCGTATATAAATATGTTATTATCCGAGCATACGCGATAAGATGACCTGTTCTCGCATAATTACATCTAGCCGTAAACCCAATACGAATGAGAGATACGTGTAACGTGTCGCATTTATCATCCCGTAAATAACTCGAAAACTTCGAATCTCGCTCTAAGATTTTGAGATTAGGAGGTACGCTCATAATAGATTAAACAAACTGTAAGTATTAATAAGCGATTAGCTAACTAATAACTGGAATTTATGTAGCACAAATATATTTACTGTATACTAATACTTTCGCGCAATTAATCGATCGAGTGATCGATGTCGGCGTTTTTGAGAAAGCACAGTACTCGTTGCCGAGTGAGATGCTCATCGAGATAAAACGTCGCGTGGCTTTCCGCTCTGATTTCTATTTGCTCATCGCGGCGCGAGCTAAGATCTATTACATCCTTACCTTCTCTTCCGCGTTTCGATCGGCTTCGGCTCGCAATCTTATGCGATCATCAGCCCCGTTGCCCGCGTTGGACTTCTCCCCATCCGTATAGTCTTCGTTGTTCTCCGCAAGATCGATCGGCCTGTTGTCGAACAAGTTTATCATTTGCGGCGTTAGATCGTGCGACGTCTGAGGTTTTGCGGCGTCGATCATCGGCGTGAGTCCGAAGGGATTGGGATAGAAGAACGGATAAGGTAGCAGGGGATATTGACTGTAATAGGCGGCGAAGTATGGTGAGGCTTTGGAAGAACCTAGATTTATGCTAAACATCTGTGGCATCCTAGCTATAGTCTTCATGGTGGAGGATGCCGCGGTGGCTAATCCGCCGAAGCTGAGGCCAGTTAGAAAGGCTAAACTACTCAGAAATCGCGCTTTCCTCTTGTCTGGCACGCCGTTTATGATGTCCAGGTTCCTCGACTTCTCCACCTTCGTCGGTATGCGTTTCGATAGACTGAGATTTTTCCAAAAGGTTCCCTTCTCAATCGCATGACTGTTGTTGCTACTCTCGGGGAGCACGATATCTTCAAGTTTAGCGACCTTAGTCGGAAGTGTGTCACAATACACCTCTGCAACAAAAAGAGTCGTTGGAATCGGAGAGATGAATCAGATGACGTTGGTCACGGAATCGACATCGAAATATCGCTCGAATGTCGAATAGTTGTTTACCACTGCAATATACGGCAAAGGCTGTTAAAACAATGATGAGGGAACCCATCGTTACCGCGTCGTGATCGGAACGAAAATGAGGTGACAACGCGTAGGCTCTTCGACAAAATTAAAAAGCTGCGGGTTGCCCTCATGTTTGGCTGCGAGAAAGTGTGTTTGCGGTAGATATCGTTATAAGTATGGTAATTGCATCGATCTAAGCTTCCTCTCTAACCGTAGCAGTTACGTTTCGCATAGAAAATGTGGGCTATCGATGCAGGACGCCCGAGATTATTTCATTGTGCTCGACTGCTTTCAAAACTTTCATGTTAGGAGAGATCTTATGTATCTGGGAGGGGAATATGCAAACGCTTCGTTAAAATTGGAGGAATGACAGTTCTTTTTAATCATATGTATAAGTTGAAACGGTACCTGTTATCTAAACAAGAAGTTTAATACGTTGAGTAACTTTTTATTTTTTTTTTCTTTATTGTAACTAAATCCTACTTAAAATTTTTAGTAGAAATAAATTGTACGATCAATCTGTCTAATTTTTAAACGTATCAATTCAGTTACATTTTCATGTTATTGAGAATACATTGAATTTCTTTACTTTTACAATTACTTTCAATAAGCCCACATGTATTTTACATATTGCATCCATCTTTGCTCGAACTTTCACTTTCTTTAATGTTCCCAATGTTTATAATACTGACGTAACAGCAGAATTATGTTAAACAAATTTTGGTTTGGTATCGAATAGTTTATTTTATCACATCATTATGAATATCGACTGATAACGCTTTGTGAAAATTCAAATAGAGCGCCAATGCTCTATTCGACACGCACGTGATCTTCACGACTCCGCCATGAGACCCACGAGTTGTATCTTGTAGCGACAGCGTCAGTCTCGAGACGGAACCAAGTGCAGCCCTGAATGAAATAGAACGTTTCTTGGACAGAAGATGACGGAACAAGACGAAATTAAGTCGAGTACGAATGAACCCGATTTGGCATTCGCAACTCCGGAGAAACAAAAGGCTCGTGCGTTTCTGCGCGAACGTTTCCTGCGTGTCATTACCGGCATTATCGGTAAGAAAATCCGCGTTTAATCTTCACTTTATTTTGATGAAGCTCGAAAGAGCCAGATCGATTCCCGTCGGTAAAATGAACGAGATATTGAAGTAATTTTAATATATAATTCAAGGTTGTGTCGTAGATTTTAAGATTACGTCTACATGGATTATTTACATGTTATCTACATGATGTTTACACGAACTTTTTTCATGTAGATAAACAATGTAAACTATTATAAGTTGGATAGCATAATGCAAAGAAAGAGCAATTAAATTATAAAATAATAAACGTATTTAACTGTGGTATTAATTATAAAGATATTCAATAGTAATAGCAACTGAAAAATCAAAATTGCAAATCAAAATGCGAATCTTTGATATCTGATAATTTATTAATTATTGATACTTTATATAAATGACACGTTAAACATAGTTTACATTGTCTACGTGTAGATGTAGACTATTATATTTTATGTGTAAACGCCCAACTCTGATATAATTTATTTCCTTCTCTCTAAAAGTCATTGTATCACACCAATCGAAGCAAAATCCATTTAATTTCGCTCCATGATAAAATTTAAACTATTGCTACTTGCACAGGAAATATTTGTCGCGAGGTATTTTTAAAGAAAGAAAATATTAATTATTGTTAACGCTTATTTATACATCAGTGTAAATAATTTCTTAGTTTATTTAGCGTTTGTGACCAACTGGTATTTTAATATTATAGGTAAACCAACAGAATTTCATTTACACGAAAATACACATGTGTCGGGGGAATTCAGGGGTTGCGACGTGGAATGTTCCAAGATTTTCGTAAGGAACTTGGAGACACCAATGGGGACGATTCCAGAAGCCGTCCTCCGAAGCAGTGACATAATTTGTTTAGATATAGACAATATTAATATCGATCAGTGAGATAGAAAAGTGTGTAGGGTGCAGGCGAACATTGCAATGCCAAACATGTTGTAAAAAGAAATTTATTCTTTTTTTTAGGTATTATTAGAATAATATTTAAACATATAATTATCTATATTTGGTAACCTAAGATCGACGCATATTTAACATTGTGTTTATTTCTGAAATAATGCGTCTTAGATGGTCAATTATTTCCTTAATGTGCCTATTCTTTAATATGACTTGCTGAAAAAGAAACAGACTCCATTTTATATCGAGATTTAATGTAAGAATTATGCATTAATGTGTATAACAATCTTATTCGCCTCACCTCCATAATTTCCTTCCTCTCTTCGCAGGTGAGTCTGTAAGCTTCCGAAGTCTTCTTTTCGTCAGATTTCATATCCCATTCTTCCTTCAATGGGATTAAGCTTTCTATATGCGTATATTCCATTCCCTGCAGTTGACAATTCTCGTTACATTTTTCATATATCAGTCTCAGACGTTTAAACATCATTTTGATCATTTCCAACTGTTCGTAGACTTTTTTCTTCTTTTCGTTCGCCATATTTGCCCCTTGTGCAGTACCTACATAATACAAATCGTAAATAATGCATATACAAAAAATATATTTGATTTATTTATTCTGATTATTAAGAAAATTACCATTGGGTGGTTGAAGGACTTTAAGAGTTTGGAAGAGCTCTAAAGTACGACTGACGATTTCTTGTACAGTCTCTTGTCCAAATCTACATAAACTAGCAGTGTTAAATTCCTTATTCTGCTGCTGTCGCGGTGGTGGTTGTGTGGGTGGTACTGGAGTCTGCGGTGTCGTGGCCTGATTATTAGCTTGATTATTCTGTTGAACCATTGCAGCCTGTTGCTGCTGTTGCAATTGTAATTGTTGCTGCTGCATCTGCTGCATTTGTTGTTGCATCGCCATAGATTGTTGTTGTTGTTGCTGTTGTGCCAAGACTTGTTGGGAATTGGGCATTCCCATGGCATTAGATCCAACATTACCAACACCTACTCCAACCCCGACTCCCATGCCAAATTGCTGAGAGCTTACCATATCTGAAACAATAGTTATTGCTTGATTCTCTAATTTCTAGTTTGTAACTTGCTCTCAAAATTTTATGTAGCCATTGTATAGACATTAGAATATATTGCTCACAAATACTGATCCTGATCCTTTAAATAATCAGTACACCTATTTTGCTATCTTTTAAACATAATTATTAAATACCTGCTCGTGAAGAATCTAAATCGCTTTTATTCCGAATTACTTGAAAATCTTTAGACATATTAAATCAAACTGCAAAGTATAAAAGATTGTAAATTTGAAGATAAAGCTATATTTCAATTATTAAAACTTTAATTTGTCACATAAGATGTAGACTGGCATTGAGAGATAGACTGTACTGTCAACCAAAGAACATAGATGTAAATATGGACATCAGTACACATCCATATACAAATAAAAACATTATAAATAGAACAACATTTTCAAATACTCACTCCCTTGTTGTGGCCCCATCAAACCAGAAACCATTTGTCCGCCACCAAACTGTGTACGCATAGCCGATTGCTGCACATTGGGAAACCCAGATAGGAAAGGATGTTGTTGCCCAGCCATATGTGTCGTCTTATTTTAAAGCAGTACTTGTAAATAGATTAATATATCCGCTAGAACAGAAATCAACATTACCAGTCAATTAATTCATTTTGAGGTTATATCACGTTGCGTGTGCCCGTAGGACGTAGATTTTACTTGCAGACATTATTTCTATTAAGAAAAATTTGTAATTTAATCTCGTAATTTCATGCTACAAAATATTTTATGTGAAAAACAGAAGAAAGCCTCTCGCATTCTCTAATCAATTGTCAACGATGTCGCGATCCTCTTGAATTTTTAACATCGTTGGATTACCTGATTAATTATATTACTAATTCGTGGAACGATATCACGTTATTTATAACAGAATCATGTGGAAGTCTTTTTCTTCGGTACACGCGTGTGAAAAGCCGTCAAACAAACGCGTCTCCTCTCGTCACGTGAGGAAATTGTTCGATGCATTGCTCAGTGCATTCACGCTACGCAGGCAATATAGTTGTTTTTATCATTGCACTTATATACACTTTCTACTTCTTCTCTATGCAAGCGACAAACGATATCAGGTTCGACAATGCGGTGTAAACTGACAGGATGTATCCTATATTTATAAATGATAACATGTCGATGTTTCATCGACGCATCGTGCAACACTACCTACTACTGGTAAAAGTGTATCGTAGAATCTGTCCTGTGTTAATTCCAATTTGCATTCAAATATATTTGCATTTAAATATATGTATTATAAAACCTGGGGTTTCGTTTGTTAGATTGCTTCCTCAAATTGTTATTGTTAACGAAATATCTTTCACCTGTTTTAGATATATGTCAAATTTTTTACTTACCATCAGATGAAATATTTTAAACTTGTATATCAAGGAAGTACTTGCATATTTAGGAAAATATAGTTAAAAGTAAATGTACCAAAATGTACCAAAATGTACCAAATGTACCAAAATCCTGTAGATTACTTTAATCTATTTTACATAGATCAATATATAGAGTACGATATATTAATACGTTGTTGACCAAGCGTTTTATGCAGAAACTAACGCCTGTGACAGGCTATTTTTCATACAGCAGGCAAAATTTCGTTCATAATATACAAAAGATCAGAAAAAAACAAATCACGATAAAATGAAGGATAAAACATATCATTCTAAAATCCTGTAATAAAAACTTTATCAATTTTAACCTCTACCAACTTGGTACAATAATTTAAACTGTGTCTTTCTAAATACGAGAAAATTCGTCATCGATCAATAATATTTGGACAACAAAAGATGAACTGATACGTTTCTGGCCAATAATATCTCGATATTCTTATTAGTATCTGCCATATTAATACATATATAACGCTTCTTTTATTCTCAATTTTTGTGAAATTACCGAATAATTTTTTCTTCTCGATAAAGGATAATTATCGCAACATAATCAGGGATTGCATTTAAGGGGTTATGCCTAGTCAGGAGACCGAAAAAACGAATTTTTGGGAATTTTTTAAAAAAACCTTATGCATATTTTTTTACAAAAGTTTCTATATTCACAAAAGTATCATTTCACAAAGTTTCAGTAAAATTTTGGGGTGCAAAAATATTAATTTATAACGAAGTTACAGCCGATGTCCGAAAAGCCTTTTTTCCAAAGGTGTTTTGCGGTGACCACTGCTGTTCGGAATTGGGTTATTTGAAATTAAAAATTCGAAAAAATTAGTTAATATATTAGTTTATCTAATCTTTAACGCTTTCCCATTACAAAAAATTAATCTGTGACAAAATATGATAAAATAGCGGCCGCTAAAAATAAAATTATCGATTTTTGTAAAAAAAACCGCTCATTTTTTGTCCATAAAATGAAAACTACGCATTGAAAAAAAAATCCTTCGTTCAAGGACTAGATTTTTGAAAGGACTTGACTTTTTATATTTAAAAGAAGCCTGCAAAAGTTCAAGTAAATTGGTGCAGCGGTTTTCGAGATATTTTGGTCACCGACTTTGAAAATGTGCTTTTGAGAAAAACGCAAAGTTTAAAGTTTCAAGTGCAGTTTACACCTAAATAAAAAATTTATTTTTCAATTTACACAGAGTCATCTATTCCAGGCCCATAGAGTAGGTCTTCTGCTGCAGCTGCTGCCTCCAAAATGTGAAAATCCGAAAATCGATCATTTTAAAATGTCTGACTAGGTATAACCTTAAGCACATTATAATTGAATAAACTCGTTATTTGACTTTGATACGAAAAATTCGATGTGACCTTGAATATACGTCTGATATATATTCGGTCAAACAAAAAAGATTTCGTGGGAAGCGACGTTCGAAGAGGAGATAGGGTCAGTGCACAGGGAGTTAAGGCGTGGAACGTAACAGTCCAATTTGTCGTTCTTTCGGCAACCTCCGTGCGTTCACGCGAGCTTAATTTTTTCCGTCAGTATCTCCTGCGACACAACCGCAATCGTCGTAAACGCGTGCTTGCTCGCGCCACTTTCTAGCGAGGACTAATTCACACGTGCCGCACTCGAAGAAAATCCCGTTAGCTTTGTAGAACAATGTCAATACACCGGTTAACGATTTTCCTGCTGTTGGCGGATTTCATTTTGATAGGTAGCGGTGAATTACCGGCGAGTAATATCTCGCTGATAGATGCTAACGCGGATGGTGTTAATCGTCCAAATGGTGAATCTGATTTGTTACCTAAATTCAATAATTCTGGAGCATCGATAGAAACTCAGAAACTTCGGACCCTCTTGAGTCATCAAGAGACAACGAGCCATCGGTATAAAGAAAATGAAGGAATGTCTTCCGGGAGATTGGATTACTTGATCGCTGCTTTGTCGAAGATTGCTAAAGTTCGATCATTTGAAGAGGATCCCGCTTCAATTGGACGAAGTTCAATGGCAAACATTTACAATGCCGCGCGAAAAGAATCCTCATATTTACAAAACGGAGTTTCTGCAAAGGATATTGAAGCACCGGCACTTCTTGATACAAAGCTATCTTCGAAACTATCTTCCAACGGCATTTCCGACAATCCTTCAAGCAATGGAACCGGACGAGAACATTTTCACTGTCGAGCTATACGAGACGTTTATATACCGGATATAAAGGAGAACGTTCCTTCGTATGCGTGCACATCTGGGGGCAAAATGTTTATTCTCTCGAGTAAGAGATTTTTCCAAGATCGTAGAAGTAGTTTGCACGTCAACATCGACGACGGCACGCTTCGTAAATTAAACAATCCTGTCGTGATTCTCGCGAAAAATCGATTCAACGTTATTCCGGCTATCTTAATTTTAAAACCCGGGAACGAAAACTACGATATATGTAATCAACAAAGCATCATTTTGCGCGAGCAACAGACAGTTGATGATAAAAATATTGAGTGAGCGTGTTTATATATCTTACGTAATTAAACATCACTGATATAATTAATAATTGATTAATGAAATAGACAAAATAAGGTATGTAATGCATTTAGAAACAAGATTGTAACGAGATCGTCAAAACTTTACATTGTAAAAATAAAAATAAAATTCAATTTTAACATGTTACTTTTTCGATAATCTTTTGTTTGGTTTTAATTAATAATATTATAAATTCTTATATACGTGTGTACTATTTGATTATATATTTATATAAATGATAGATGAAAGATAATATGAGAAAAAAATCCAATATATAAATTTTTATTCACACTTGTGAATAAATCTGCGACAGCGATTTTATTAGAAATATTCTAAAATATTTTTACACAATGATTTTATCGTTAACGTAATTTACAATGTGCAAACAAACTTTACAAATTTAAGAGCAGTAACAGTTACTTAGAAGACCGTAACGTCCACAGAGTAATGAAGCATTCGTTATGATAGCATAAATAGATCGTCTTATTATAAATAATACAAACTAATTGTAGAAATGTTTCTCTTTCACGCAAATGCTTGTGCTTGAAGCTTATTGTTTTTATAATATACAATGAATGTCCATAACCAGTCACACTTTTCTTCGACTAATAAATACTTTGATACATCGAGATTTTCTCTTTATGAAGAATTTTATAGTAAATCTAATTAGG
This sequence comes from Aphaenogaster floridana, assembly GCA_003063835.1. NCBI lineage: Eukaryota > Metazoa > Arthropoda > Insecta > Hymenoptera > Formicidae > Aphaenogaster > Aphaenogaster floridana. The sequence goes on along the minus strand of NJRP01000096.1, from coordinate 71,456 downwards.
CCACGAAAATAATTTTTAGAAAAATTATTTTAATTACTCTTTAATGTCGAAAATTGGCATCGAGACAAATATGAAAACATTGCGGCCAATGCTTTCTCATGAGCTTTTCGTCGAGAAATATTTTACTCTGAAATCTTCGAAGAATCTATAGTGAAAAGAATGGATGGTCTGGCACATCTATTATTGCAACAAACAAGTTATAAAAGAATTTAGCTTATAAAGCTTTGATTATCTAATCCATCGCAACTTCATCGGTTGGTGTAGAGTTTTTCGTTTTATTTTTTTCATTAGTTTCATTTTCGTTTGGCAAATCGATGGGTGAGAGTTTATCTACATTCGACAAAACTATTGGACGTTGCATCACCTTGATAAGTGAATCCTCTTTATCAGCTTCAGCTGGAGCGATATTGTGTTCGTCCAAAGATTTTGAAAAATCCGTGTCTTGAGGTATTTCTAGCAGATTTATCTTCATAATAGGTGGTTTCTCTTTAACCTTTTCAGCTTCAGATGTATCTTTATTAGTTTCACTTTCGTCTGGCAAATCGATGGGCAACACTTTATCTACATTAGACAAAATTGTAGCTGGACGTTGCCCTTTAAATGGCAGTTCGTTTTTCTCCGTTTCAGGTGTGACGTTATTGTAATCCGATAATTGCGAAAAGTCAGTAACTTGAGACATTTTCGGTAGGTTTGTCAAATCTTCGTCGAACGGAACCTGCACTTTAAGCGGCGCCATAAAATTGTACGCTTTATGTCGATTGTGTGCATTCTCAGACGGTGATTCGAGATGTCTGGGATTTGGAGCGTAGAGTTCATTTGGTTTGGTCTCCTCTTTTTCCACCTCGATCGCCAGTTTTTCCAGCTCTTCTTTTTCTTCGTCGGAGAGTGGATTGACCTATAAAATATTTTACGTAAATTCCATATTTCATGTAACATAACAAATAACAATGTATATAGTTTTTTGTTGAATATATCTTATTACTTCATCGATATGCGACGCATCTAAAGATCTGTTTATGTATTGAGCTTTATACATTAATTATTTTAAATTAGAAAAATCGAGAATCAAGATTATTTAAATGAAATAAAATTTATGTGTGTTATAACATTTGTTAAATGAAGGGAAATTTCATAACAAGTATTTTTTTCTGAAACTGGCATTACTTTTTATAACTTATTTAATGGTTTGAATTGTGAATAAATGAAGCGCCATCGATTCACACAAGAATGCATGTTTTATAATTGTATTGAAAACAAGTTAAAGATGTTTATGCATTTACACATTGTAATATCATATACCAGCTTATAAAACTCAATCATGCGTAGATAGAATCTTTAAATGCGTCGCATGTCGATGAAGCGACTAACAACGTCAGATAACTTAAAGAGATTTTTCTTTTAGATTATACGCGGACGTCAAACAAGATAGATGTGCAGAAATCGAAAATGCGTTATATTCAAATTAGTAATTCTTTTTCTTGGAATTAACTGCTGTTTGTCGCGGATACAATTCACATGAAGCAATCTTTATTTTTAATGATAAAAGTATTATAGGATGATAAATGCTCATTGAGTCATATCAATGTGATTTTATCCGTTTTATTATATATAGACAGAAGCGACTCTTGCGTATTATTCTGAAATTCCTCCGAAACTAATTATTTGCTTTCCGAAATCTCTTTGCAATTTCGTTTGAAAACTGTTTAGCAAAACGTATGGCTTTGATTAACTTTGTGATTATAATTAATTATTGGCTATTTTTATATCTATACCTTAAACGCGGGCCGTTTTCTAGAATTCTTTATCCTCGATCTTCCTCGATAACGTCTACGTGGCCTGTTGTCATTATCATCAGGCAATTGATAAATGGTTAGAAGCTTTGGTTTGTTAGAGTTTCCTGGCTCATTGTCGTTGGCAGTGGCGAATGAACGACTTTCCGCTGCTCGAACGTGCAATGGATAGGTATGTTCACTTTTCGATTCTTCCAGAAATGTATCTATGTCGTCATCTTTGAAATTGTCAGATTCGTGAGCGAGCGTGTGATCTATCTTCTGCAAACTCTATCGTATAGCATGAGATTAACATCCCTGTAAACTGCATCTCAATTCACACGGCATTTATGATTTACTTTAAAGATAAATTGACATCTTTCTTCTGTCGTATAATAGACAATAACTATTGTAACGTATGTATTTTTTGCATTTAAAGACTTGATTACCAAAATATTGATACCTTAACCGAATTTGATGTCTCTCCGAAAGCTTCGGCCAAGTCGGGATTTATTCCTTCCAACGGTTCATCTCCGTATCTTATATAAACGGGAATGTATCCCGGGATGCTGGGCAAATATTGAATGGGACTCGAATCTAGAAGAAGTCGAACACGCTAGTTGAAACTAGGCGGTGAGAAACGGTGTATGTTTAATACGGATGATTACGCTGGAAATGCTCACTTGGCAAGGCGAGCTTATTGGCTATGATAGCAATGCGGATATTTAATCGCGTGCATAGGGATTAGCTAGACTAAGCGCTCAGTTAAATCCCACCATCTATGAATCATAAACTGTAATCATTCGACTAATATGACTAAAGAGCTTTTATCTCTATTGTGAAATTATCCCATTTTTTAATTTAAAAATTATAAAAGCAAAAATTATGTATGCAACTTTTTGAATTCTTGATCTGCACAATTTCTTGTATGTGCAGTTGTATCTATTTTAATACAAAATTATTTAGTTTTAACTCATGAAAATATATCTTTTTTGGTATTTTCAAAAAAAAATTTTTATTTCTTTACTAATTTTAACAACTAATTACAGATTCTAATGACATCACACACATGTCGTCTTAAAAACCATTTATCTTTTATAAAATTAAAATTTTTACATAATACTATTTTTTCCAGCATTTTAATATTTATTTAAATTTATTTTAATATTTATTTATTTGAATTAATAAACCCAAATACTCAAATATAGTTTAATAAAATTCATTGGATAATTAAAGAACTTGAAATTTTGCTTGCTTCGTCGATGTTTAATTCATTAAAATACTTTAATTTTCACTTGCATATGATTAAAAAATAATGTACTCGGATTTAAGAGATACACCTTTGGCTTATTTTGTAATTTAAGAAAATATGTGTAACTCGTGGGGTGTTTTACAAATTTATCATATTTTTAAAATTTACTATGCGCGACGTGTCGCGTTAAAATCTTCAAAGTAGCGCACTAGCTATAATCCCGAATTTTGATCACTGCACAACACTGGTCCTCCACAATGCAGTTGCATATTATGTCACATATCAGTGCTCGTCCGGGCGGGAATCTTGAACGTCGTTTTTACTCACAGGCATAGCCAATGAGAGGTACCAGGAGTACCAGAAGGGAGATGGCCCTGGTACCACGCAGCGTCCCGGCAGCCTGCATCTTTGAACGGTACTGGGCCCCCGGAGTACGGGGCTCTCTCCTTTATATGTACGGTCCCCTACCCTCTGGCTAATGCTACGGAGAGGCCCCTCGGGGTTAGCATCGATTCAGGAACGCTGTTCCGTTAATATCGAAACAAAAAGTCGAGCTCTCCTTCATTTTCGGCATTCGAGCCAAACGAGCGCAACTTATCGCGATTCCCTGCCTTTACGTGCCGATAATGATGATAGGTTTCGCGCGACCGATCACCGTGTTTTACGCACATCGTATGAAGTTATTTCAAACGTTATACACTGAAAAAAATTCTTGGTAAACTTGTGAGATGCATTTAGTAATACTTTTTTTGAAGTATTTGATTATTATTACTGATTATAATAATAATAACAAAACATTTTGTAATAATTATAAGCATTTGTAATAATTATAAAAGAACAAATTTTGTTTAGTTGAGCCAACTAAATTATGTAATACTTATTAAATGTTTAGTTGAAACTATTTCACTAAGGTGCTTGGTAACATTAATCAAGCCTGGATTTTTATAACCAAGCCTTTCTTTCAGTGTACGAGATAAATCTTATTCGCTTTTATGAAGGATGCTCTTTTTTTAGTAATAATTCGACGCTTTGGATACATTTAATAAAATGACATTTTATAAAAATTGAAAACGCGTGGATAAAGAATTTTCTGTGCGCCATATTCTATATCGTATTCATATAATAAAGCGTAAATTATAATAATCATGCTTTTATAATGCTTAAATGCGCAAACCGCCCGAAATTTAAAGCCTTGAATTTTTCCCGATTGGTATTGTGCACCCATCAACGCATTTAAAGATTGAAGGTCATGATCGATCGACGTACAATAAAATCAGATAAATCATTGATAGCTATCTACATACATAGTAAACTTACTAGTAGAAATACCTTGCATACCTTTTTCCGTCTTATATATCCTATATATTTAACTAATGTATTATATGACCTAGCAATTTATTTTGAAGTCACCGTAACGCATATATAAAATTTTACACGTCGTCTGAATATATAGAAAAGATATTTTTATTGCAAACGTCCATTACCGACGACGAATCTCTGACTTATAAAAAATGACGACATGGACGGCATCGGACAGATGACAGGTTTCCTCTTCTTCTCGCAATGATGAGGCAAGCGTTTTGATGGAATCGTCTTGCAATAATGAACCGAGAGCGTCTTCTGAAATACGACAACGGCAACGACGGACGATAGACGACGTTAACCAAGATGTTGGTATTAAATGCTGCGACTCCTTACTCACCTCGGTAGGACCCAGACTGTTAAAGCTCACATTAACAAGCATGCCCACTCGGCGAGCTACCGTTAACTGTATCGCTTTTTTCTCGCAAGACTTCATCTCCTGAAATCTCTTATAAGCATACTATACCGATGTCGTAGCAGTTCCGCTTCTCCATTTTGTAATACGACAATACTTTCTGTTTTTTATGATGCACCTTCGTCGCAGGTGATACGGTACTTTGACATTTAGATTTTCGCGTTCTTTCTCCGTTACTGAAACGTTTTTTCCCGTCTTTGTTATTGTGAAAAATATTATGGTTGTACGTTTTGCAAGAGTCATCAATTCGTACTTCACGCTTGTCATGATATATGCAAACATATCCATCAATTTTATTTTATAGGGCAATTTAATTAAACCGCGAGCGTGAATAAGCTGTCACAAATAGGCATATGTGTCGCACAATATTTGGATGCAAATTGTATCTTGATGAGGCACTTTCTATGATGAAAAAATAAGTTAGTATCTCCTCTGTAATACATGACTAAGCTAAGTAAATGGTAATTCCTAATTTTATAGCCACAGATCCGAGATCTGTCTGTGCTTGTTCGCGCGTTTAAACGGGAATGTAATCGTTCCCGTGTAAATGCGTTATCGTGAAGAACATAATTCAGATAATAGCGCCGGTGCGCGGAGGAATTAATATGAAATACGATCCGCTATTTATATTACTATAAGTTAAAAATCTTAGCCGCATATTTCCCCCGCAGCGTAATCCCGACGCGAATTGAAGATATTTAATCGCGTAGTTTCTTATTTTCTACTACTACGAAAAATATTTTAAAGTATTTTGAATATTTCAAATATTTAAATACATTTGTGTAAATAAATTCAGTAAATTATAGATTATAGATAAATTCTGTAGATAAATTCAGTGAGCTCTATAGAAGTGAATTCTGCAGAGATAACAGCAGATATATCGTTGTCATCAGTCTAAAAAAATTTTTTTTATTTCGAAAAATGTAGCCATAATAAAATAGTTCTTTATATATATTTCTCACAATAAAGTAATTTTCTATAGGTAATTACAATCTATCGGAAGATGATAGGATTCTATTTCTCTCTTCTCTTTTTAATACCATCTTATCGCGATGCGATGGGCCTTGGAAGTATTAATGTATCTTGGGGGAAAGGTCAGGATCACTATTCGACCCTCAGTCTTGCGTGTTCGTCGCATCAATGCGTCTCTTTCCTAGAGGTGATGACAGGCGCGAGAGTCAGCTATCATCTTTGCTTGCTCGCGTGACAGCATCCAAGGGAGATTTAAAATTACGTCACTTTCCATTTTACGCCATTTCTACTGGTCTGCCTTGATAGGCTGCGAAACGAGTTGCTTCGAGTAACAAGTTGTACTCGCTCTTCCACTAAATCGAAGTAAGCATCAACCGCATCGTTCGTATAAATTAATTCGCGAATAGGAGTTTCTATCTCATTAAAGGATTATCCAACACACTATTAAATTTTTATCATTGGACATATTACGATACAAAATATACATTTTTGTAATTGTTTTTACCTACCATATAATATAATAATTGATGCAATGACAATAAAAAGCATAAATGTGAGGGATGACAAGGAAAGATATTATTTGGTAAAGCGAATACACCGTTTTACACGGTTTATGCGATCTTATGTAATGTATTATAATATTTGAGAGTAAAATATTATATAAAAAATAATCAGTTTCAGTTAATTTATTTTGAAGTTTTCAAGGGATTGCATAGCACAATGGGAAAAATAAAACTGTGTCACTTTTCATTTCGCGATGTAACAATCGTTCAATCATAGTATATCACAGTTGATCGCTGCCCCTTTTCCGCTTGATCGAATCGAGCAAGGGAAGGTAACGAATATAGAGTAAATGTGCGCATATATGTATCGCTAGATACGTGCACGGAAAAAAAATGATTAAGCATGCCAACAGCATTAAATCTAATTGGAAATAATTTTGTTAATTCAATAACATTATTAATGAAACAAATACGTATTTTATTTTATTAAAATTGTTATTGAATTAACAAGATTATTTCCAATTAGACTTAATGCTGTTGATACATCATTTTTTTTCTGTGTGTGTATAATCTCGTTTAATAAAATAGCATTCTGATTTATAGAGTCGCTGTATATCTTCAATTCTGGATTTTTGAATTTTGATGTGTGGCTGCATTTTCAATTGCGGTTAAGATCAGTATCATTTAGCCACAAGCAATATGAAATTATACAATTATAAATAAATTGCTGATAAACGCCCATTTCACATAAATAAATTACAGACCGAACTTTTTAGATCACACAGATCGAAACGCGCATAATTATAATAATAAATCAACAGGTATGACTTTTAGCAGCACGAGAGTGTAATGAATGCTCTTGCGAAAATATTGATGCTGCAACCGGTCAGGAAAAGAGTGCGTCAGAAACGTGTCGAGATTAAAATGCAATCGCACTCAGGATTAATTCGTGGCGCGTTGTCGTAGCGACTTGTGAATAATTACTAGCCTTCAGTCGCGCCTGTGTCCGCCCCTGATCCTCATGCGGCTCATGCGTGTTATGTCGAACGTGGCGCGACTAGATCAATTGCAATTGCCAAGCAGGATGGCTCTATTGTAATCTAGGCCGTCTGGGATTATCGACGAAGGTCGCCTGAAATTATCCTGTGGATCTGCCGATCTTGTATCGACTGATTTACGCGTTTCGACACACCTGGTTATGTTCTTGCTAAGCTTCGCTTTTTCGCTTTCCCAGATGCATTTATCTTAAAAAATCGCGATGACCTCGATCCTTCTTGTAATATCGATAAAGTAGCGCGCGCAGGCGAATACGCGGTTATTGCATGCCAATCGCCTAACACGGAATTCCCGTTTAGACACGGAATCGCCGCGTGAAAAATGTTACGCGGCCGCGTCTCGCGCACTGTCAAGTCGCGATGAAAAAAGGACGTTCTGTCGCGACGCGAACGAGCGAAAAAGGAAGAAGCTCGACGTCGCTCGTGCGTTGCACCGCGGTACCGCGAGCTTTCCTATGCAAATTCCAATCGTATGCAACCGGTTCCCTTTACGACCCCCTGAGACTCCCGGAGGATTAAATTAAAACCTGGTCGTGTGCTCTAATCGCCGACGATCTTGAGTCACGCGGCGTTGAGTCGTAGAAAACGAGGCGCGGACTCCGCGCTCGCGTGTGTGATCGCGCCGCGACGAAATGGTAATACTTCATCCCGTCCAGTTGCTATCTTATCGTTATTACGTTTATTGCCGATGCTGGACGGATGCTAACAGGTGATCACGCTTAAGGGTCCGAGACTGCTGCGAGTGCTCTCGTTAGTGAAGTATATGCCGTTTGACATATCCCATATCTTATGTAGACGTGCCTCGAGTTGCACTAAAATAAAACTACATCCGACACTGTGCTATTAATACTCAGTCACTATAATTACATTTAGGATGCGTAATATTAAGATGTTCCAATTTGGTCCTAATAAATAATATATATATATATATATAATTTATATTAATTAATTGGATATAATTTATGTTAATTAATTGGAATTAGTTGGCATTAATTTTATCTTTTATCGTCCATCTTTGTAATAAACATGAAAGATTGTTATATGTAAAATTATAAGGATATAGAGATATCTCTTTAAATGCAAGATAAATAAATAGATACTTTATTCAACGGTGATGTATGAAATACAAATCTGCTTTTTTGCACGAGATATTTACTTTTGGCTAGATATTCAAATCGATCATCAAGATGAGCCCATAACAGTTAGATTGGATATTACGGTGAGATTCGACGAAGCGTGTCGAGCATAATTCAACGCAGCGCAAAGGTTAATAGAGATTATACGATACGTTTTATTTTGTACAAGTGAGATTAGATGACTTACTCTCGCACCTGTGGCGTATCTAGGATATGGACCCATTCACCTGCCCGGCGTAATCTACGGTAACGTCATTAATTTACCGATAGCATTAATATATGCTATCATTATAAAAAGTGAAGTAATGAAGTAGCGGATTAGGTCGCGTGCTACAACAGTGATTAATGTTTCAAATGGGCGTGTTTGCTCTCCAATTCTAGAACCCAATGAAAGGGATAAAAACTAAACTAATCTTGGCAAATGCCTCATTTACAATGTCTTTGTGAAATATTTGCAATTTGTGTAACCTACATTCTTATGATAATATGTGACTCGATTTACGGTAACGTTATTTTATGATTGTATCACTGTATCTTTAGGCGACAGTTCGATTATAATCTGAATAATCTGTGACTTTTTTATTTCTTACCGTTTAATGCCTTGTCGTTTGTTGACATGATACGATGTAGAAACCGTTAATTAGTTTCAGTCGCACGAATCCGGTTTTAGCTTTTAGAATAACTTCCTTATCAATCTCGTGGGATTAGTTAGTATATTGACTTATAGGTAGCGACTATCATTAATCTGTCACGATCATTTTTAATGATAATAATTTAATGATTCCTTGACGTTTTAATATAACGGATATAAATGGTCTGAAAATGCATAAATTACTAACACAAACTGCATTCTCATTTTATTATAAAGATCTGGTTAACAAGTTTGCAATATGCTATTTTTGGAAAAATATTTTACATTTACTTTTTAGTAAATATATATTTCAAAAGTGTATGTTATTTATACTTTAAATATTTGTAACGTATGATCACTATGAATACATATAAAATACAAGCGATGTTTGAACAATGCTAGATAAACTATGCTAGCGTCGATGAACGATAAAAAAACAATGAAATATATAGAAAGATAATTATGATGTGTATACTAACATTTTTATTTAATCTCGTCATTATACGAACAAAACAAGACACAAATTGCCAATGTTCCGAAATAAAAATTACATGTCAGAAATATAATTACGTGCTGCCCAGCCAAGATGTTCGTCTCCATTATTTAACTGCAGAAGCACACTTCGAGATATTTAATAATAAGCTGTATGTATTGAAAGTGGCGCGCACGTGCGAATTTCTGGCACTCTCGAAGTGCCCCGAGAGAAGTCGAGGGAGGCCACCGAACGTACAATTACTTCACTCGCCCGAGTGAGTTTTTTACGATCTGTCCCTGGTTCGCCCAGTTTTTCCTGGCAGTAGAGCGACTTGTGGTCGCGGAGAGTTCGCCGCCCGACAACGGTCAATGACCAGAAAATACGCGCGATCGTAAAAGAAGAGTCCTTGCCTACGATGGCGCGATCGATCGGAGTCAATGGGTATTTGACGACCCGCAGACCCACATTTTCTCCAGGCCGTTGTGTGCCGTCGCTCTTACAAAACCGTCCATAGTAATTGTTGTCCAGAACTTCCAAGGAAATGTTAGATTGTCGACAAAGTTTTACAGATACATTCTCGCAGAATCTTGAAAAATTGTGATGTTTCTGTTCCACTTAGATTCACGTCTGTTTCGTTGAGATCTAATTAAACGGATCAAGAAACGGATTGCTGTTTTAACGAAAATTGCATTGTTCTTTTAATTATACGAAGTTTTTTGAAATAATTCATTTTAATTCAGATGCATGTGGAATTGCATACATTATATAAAATAACGTATAAATGAGATATTTTGCAAATATTTTGCATTGCAAATAATTTTTATTTTATTTTTTCTCTTTCTTATTTTTAGTTACTTATTCTCAAGTTCTATTTTTTGCTCTTTCTTGCGATTCTCCTGACCTTAATTTTAATAATAGCGGCTTCGAAGGTGGAGTCTTGAAAAACGAAAGGTGGGGTTGATCGTAAGTGAGATGTAGATAAAGGAAATTCTGAAGAATTTAAGACGCAATCCGTAATTGTTGTAGTTACGACCGTGAAATTAACAGGGAAAAAATTAGTTGCTGACGCATATAGCAAATGACCAGCGAATAGGCCACTTTAATCGGCACGAAGCGAATTACGTTCCTTATATTTGCTCTCCTCGCGTTTTGGACGCGGTACTCTTATTTTCAGCACTTAATCATGCCAATAAAGGTTACCGAAGGGATCATCGTCTTGAAGTGCGAGCGCACCCAGCTGCATCGCGAGATAAATACGCTTGTCTGATGGAACCCGCTTCCGATCCTTCGTGCTTCGATCCGGTTTCACGTTTCGGCGAGTAATTCGTTCCACGTCGGGTACCCTCTTTCTCTCTGTCCAGAAAGATGAAGAAAGGAATCGAAAGACTTTACCGTTACTTTCGCGCCGTAATTACTGTTGCCACTCGCTGTTACGGGCAGTCGGCCGGTGCATCGCTGAAATCGTTCCGTGGATGCTGCGGTGCCGCCGGTCTTATACCGGTCGTATTTATAGAGAGCCCGGTTGTGGCCGCGGCGTTTAAATCCCGTCGATAGAAACGCGCGTGAGTTACTTATGACGCCGATCGCGAGAAAAGAACCGAGCGAGATTATGGCGCCGCCGGTTGCGGGTACCAGTGAATTACAACGGTTTGAATGCGGAACGGGTTTCACGTGATATAACGCGGAACGGATTCGAGCATGCATTACGCTTCGCGAACTTGGATGATGAACTTTATCGCCTGTCGTCAAATTATAATCTCTTTCACGCGTCTTATACGTCTTATATTACGACTCTCATACTTCCCCACAGGTTTGATTCTGATTTCATTCAGAAGATAATCGCTTCTGAATATCTTCGAAGTTCTGCCGTGACCATATTAAAAAATTTAATTGCTTAAATATGGAAAAGAAATTAACGAATTAGCGTTCCTCGGAACATGAAGGTCTTCACCGAGAAAATTTTCCAGTTTCGTGGATTTGCGAGTTAACGAAAAAAAAGATAATAGCGATGATAGATTGTCTTATTATCATAAGTGCAGCTTTATCGAGAAGAGCGTAGAAATTAATGGACTATTAAAGCCACGCGAGGAGCGCAGACGCAACACGTCTCGTTAACACGCAGCGCTTCTTCCGCTGAAGATCCATGAAAAACTAATCACGAACCTCGTAATTATTTCTAAGAAGTCATTTACGTCCGAATAACGCAGTGAATCGTGATTTTTGTTAGAGCCAAACCTGTTTTGTTATTTATTCGCGGCCACCGTGCATCAGTACAAGTGTTTGTTATACAAACGAATGAAGAGAAACGCGTTACGTAACAATATTTTAAAGCTACTTTTGAATATTGTGTTAATAACCGCAACGTTTATTTGTGGAGATTCATAGTAGTCGTAGAATCCGCGTTTTCTTTTTGTACTGTATACGTGTATTAAACATGAAGGCAGCATAAATCATTAATAGCAACACGTTTACGTGATTATATATACTCTGCTCATTTCTTCCCCCTGAAAAAGGAAACGATGTTTTAATCGATGCAAATGTAAACTATCGATAATGAAACAATCGTCTCAGATAAAATACTTACCAGCTTCCAGCAGAAGCATGAGCCGACGCAGAGGAGTGAGCATATCCACCTCCGTATCCGCCTCCGCCTCCGCTAAAAACGTATAAAATTTTAAATAGGAATAATTTTTAAGAATAATAAATTTTAATAAAAGACTAAGCGTGAATCTATGATATAAAACCATACAAGTATTGGATAGTTTATAAATTTTTCTTCTGCAATATATAATTCAAGTTAAAATATAAATAACAATTTTAACCGCTAAAAACGATTTGGACGTTAAAGCAAAAACGTAGTAACTTTTAAAAATACAGCTTATTAAAATTGTTTTAATTGGATTATTTTTTTGATGATCAATAATTGTATGGTTTTTTGTACAATTTTTATTGCGTTTAGAAAATATTAATACCCGCAACGATTACAACCGCCGCCGCCGCCACGTGGATAGCCTCCTCCATACCCTCCACGATGACCACGATGGCCTCCTGTAATAGGTACGACTACAACTGGTATTACTGCTACCGGACGTCCTAGACAAAGCGTGCCCCTGTTATGCGCGATTATGATGGAGTTTAGCAATAGCAATGTGATATATAATTAGAAATTATATTTTTGACGTTATATTTATTAATGTCATTATGAGTTGCAAATTTCAGCTGAAAAAAGCTAAGCGAGCAATAAATTTTTGTTATTGTCAATTAATATCTTAATTATAATTGGTTATCTTAATTAGTATTTATGATTATTATAGATTATTATATTATAGATTATTTTAACTATATTATTAGTTATCTTAACTAATATCTTAACTAATCTTTCTTATACGTAGGGATTTACTTAATATTATGATTTTATAAGTCAGAAAAAGAATAAGCATTTTTCATGCAATTTCTCACTCTCTCTTCAATTTACTCGATTAAATACACTAAAATTTTTATTAGTGTTCAAGCATTATTTTCAAACAAGTTTCTTCAAAGCATGATGCCCAAGTATAAGATTAATAATTTACTTCTTATTTGACTTAACTTATTTTTCATTTAAGATAATGCATGCAAAAATTGAAAAGCATTTTAGCTGTTATATCTAAAAATCCAGATAGAAATTGGTTTGATCATGCGTTTCAATTCTTAGAAACATGCATTTCAATTCTTAGAAACATGGCAAGCTATTCATTTTTGTAACAATTAATGCAATATTTTAATTATATTAAATATTGTTTTAATTACATCTATCTTGTTTGACATAGAGATTAAAATCTAGAGAGGATTTTTTGTTAAATTAACTCTTTAAATTAAAATTCTGTTAAATTTTAAACTAATTAAAAGGTGTGATTTTTGTCATTTATTCTTTAAAGCTTAGTTTTCCACGAGTCTTATATCTATAGTTATCAGTTATTTTATTAATTGTACATGCAATGGCATTTTTATTTAGAAAAAATCGATTTCAGGTTGGCCATAAGTCCGTAGTAAAAAGAACAATATAACGGCAGTTCTGGAGCATACTTTTATATTAACATTAGCAGATAAGTATTCGTTGATTAGTAGTACCTACTCTTCTCCTTCGCAATTAGTACCATAACTTACCTTCACCACCACCACTAGGATAACCTCCTCCTCCTCCTCCTCCACAGGTGGGACAATGACCACCACCAGGATTATGTCCACCCCCGCTCGGATACCCACCCCCGCTCGGATACCCACCCCCGCTCGGATACCCACCCCATCCCCCTCCACCGCCACCACCTGGATATTGTCCACCCCCGTTCGGATACCCACCCCATCCTCCTCCTCCTCCTCCGCCGCATTTCAGACAGATGGCTCTCTTTTGACGATATCTCTTCTCATTACCCTCCAAAGCCGAGTCTATCATACTTTGCGCCTCCGCCTTTTCCAATTTCATCTTAAGCACTTTCGCCTTGCTGTCGAGATCGATCTTGTCGACCTTGAAACCTTGGCCTTCCAATCCCTCCGCAAATTCATCGAGGTCGACGGGCCGATGATTTTCTAACTTTTCGTTTTCATCGTCTTCTACTATTAGGAGAACAGAGACCAGCGGCTCTGCAAGCATATTTTTTATTTAAATCCCTTTTAAGAATTCTTTTGACTCCGTTCGCCCTTACTTATCATTTCTTATAAGATTATTTTAATATAAAAATAATTTAATAAAGTTAATAAATTGATAATAACGTAATAGTTAATAATTTAATAAAGTTATTTTGCAAATAATTAACATCAAGTTGAATTTATTATTAAAAGATATCCGAAAAGATATGAAACATTCGTATATTGTTCATTGATTTACGCTCACCCATTATGTCAGGTATCGTTTCTACGACTTCATTTTGAAACATTTCCTCCGATGCGTTGCTGCTACCATTTTTTACAGCGTACAAGTTAATTATATAAATTGTAGCATGGTGTTCTTTTTCGTCTAATGGCGGCGGTAGCAACTCGGTCGACAACGTACGTTCTTCATGTGTATTTACAGCTATCTCTGATAATAGCGTAAAAATGAATCGATTATTATGCGAACAGAAATGATAGTTACATCGATTGACGTGAATTGACGTATAGAGAATTTTAAATTAATTGCGATTGGATTTGTATGCCAGCATGTGCATCCTGACATCATTGTTATTTTCGAAAATAAAAATGATCTTGCCTATTGCATATGGAATATCAATCACATAGATCACAAAGCTCATTGCTTTTCAAATTCTTCAAAGAATCATTTGAAATTGTGACGAATGAACAGAGAACTGTTCAAGCAAAACTAATAATAACATAAATAATAAGACTGAATAAAATATTCAAAATATATCACACACGTGCATCAATTGTCATCTATAAGAAGAATGTAAAGTGATAATTCTGCAAATCTGCATGATCCGTAAAACATTAATGCTATCTAAATAAAAAAAGTTTATTAAGCTTTGTAGCTTTACAAGTATTATTTTTGTTAGAGTTTATTTGAAGAATCGCGAATCGAATAATCGCAATTTAATAGAAATTCCGTGTATGATATAATCAAATAACTTCTCGCATAAAGATTATTATAATTTAAGTTAATACATTGAATTAAATGATTGCTAAATTTGTCTAATCATATAATTTCAACAACATATTACTTTATTATTTTATATGCAATGAATGATCTGTTCTCTTACCTGGCAAAGCAGTCGGCAATCCGAAGATGACCGTAACAAATGTAAACAGGAGCACTAAGCTAAGAGCACGAACTGCCATGGTGACGGGATTCGATGTTCCCAGGATGCACTGCATGCCAATCCTTTAATCTCGCCGCTTTTATAGTCATCTATCCGACACGCGTTTGATCCTGATGTAATTATGTAACGTGCCACCACCACTACTTTCCTCCACGCGTTGCATGCCGCATCGCGCCGAGCGGCCGACGCTGATTTTTGGATTTTCCGAGGGAGTCCCCGGCAGTGCGCGCGTATGCACTTGAGCTTTGAAATACTTTTCTTCAAGACGAGGATGCATGTGCGTCAACGAGAACGCTGCCAAGACGAACACAGAATGAAACTGAAAGCAAGGAAATTGCAATGAAAAGCAATGAACTTGATAATTTTATGTACGGCCTGCGTAATTTCTGTGCGCGAATAATCATCTTGTGGTTTTTCATCATTGATCATTGTGTCATGATAACGTCAAAGAAACGTTAAATAAAATTCTTTCTGACATATCGCGTTTAGAATAAGAAAATTCTTATCATAAAAATAATATAAATATTAGTGAAAACAAAATAACTGGTGTGTGAGACATAAAAATTAATAGCGCATAAATTAATAGCATTGCCAATTAGCTATTTTTCATTACTTCTAAGGCGCTGTTAGATTATAAGGAAACGATGAAAATAAAAAGAATGAGGATCTGTCATCAAAGAGCTACTAAAATATGTTAATAAACGATTACTCAGAAATTGCATCAATCGGTAATTACCTTTTCCGAACGGTGTTTTATGCAGATTAGGTACATATAGGCATCTTTATTTGTTCACTAACGCATCATTAATCTAGTAATCTTTAATTATTCAATCTTTTTATTCACATTATCACATTCACCACATATATTCTAACGTACATAGTCTTCAATAATCGTAGCAACGTCACGTACTTTGACTAATAATGGAATGATTCCCCGGCACTGAGCTATTATTGTAATTAAACAGTTTCCATACATTAAACATGGAATGACGTTTGCTAGGATTTCCCAACTCGAGCACATATATTTTTTTCATAATTAACGTTGAAATTGCAAAATTCTCTCGCCATATTTATCAGACCTATCTTATCACAAAAAGATTATGAGATTTTTAAACACAGAATTCTGTGGCTTCTACTTACTCGAAAATTAATTAAGAATTTTTCTCTCTCTCTCTCTCTTTCTCTCTTAACACTTTTATTTTAAATCTTCTTTGATTAAAAAGCTATTAATATATTAATTTTGAGATGAATATTATTTCTATCCATTTACATTTCTTATTATAATGTTTCCATATATGCTATTTAATATAAAATTTAACACAAAATGTTGATTCTAATGATAAGTACTGTACTGAGGATCACGATCAAGTTGCATATACAAACCATCCGGTTAATATTTCCTGTTTGCTTCGTTGCGGTTAAATCCGTTGCAATCACATTATTGCGTGTCAATTTTGCTTATGTGTAAATTTTCGCATATCCTATCATCGATCACGAACGGATCACCTTGCTTATAAAAACATCGATACGAGTTTCCAAGTATCTTAAGCAAGTGCATGATGTAATAACATATAACGTCGTATTTTTCGAGATTTAACGGCAAAAAATTATTCTAACATACCTTTTATGATCGATAATCATGTTTAGATCGCGCGTTTTGTAATTTGCAATGGTATTTTATGATAAGGTAGAGTTAAAAGTAGTAATGATAACGAGTTATGAGCGATTCATAACACGACAACGTAATATTAATTTTTAATGCTATAAGGTAAATGTCTAATATATTTAGTAAAACCGACTATTTGTTAATTGATAATGTTATAATAAAAATAATTACATAGAGCATTATTGCTTTTTTGAATTGTAAAATAACATTAATGTTTTCATCGTTGTTGTCATTTTTATCGCTGCTTTCATATGCGTCATACGAATGTTACAACATATCAATTAAAATACATCTTTAAACAACACTTTCTATTTACGTCATCACTAACACGATACACTCGTTTGTAAAAGGAAATAATTAGATTTTCCGAGAAAATGTGTTAGCTTGCAAATTTGATTTTCTGAGATGGTCCATAATTATACCTGTGGGTATTGTTACTAAGAACAATCTGTATCGTATGTACGGTTTATTTGAATTGTGCGTAACTAAAACCGCATGAACCGCCGACAACACAAATCATCTTCCTGTTGACTATGAAAGAATGCGGGGTTCGTTTAGCCTTGGCTGAGATCGAGGTAAATCGGATTTAGAAGTTATAATCGTTTTGATGATGAAGAGTCATGACGAAAATCCCTTTGAAGGAGAATGCCGATTCGCAGAAGGACCCATTTATTAACGGATACATTTCGTAATAGTCTAGTAATGCGATATTCTATATTTTTAAATGTACCAAAAAAAAATAATAGCGCTAATGCATGTACCATCATTCTACTTAATTTATGGGTATAATTTATGTGACGTAGCTGTAGTTCGTTGCAGTTATACGCAACGTCACAAGCATGCCAATTTAGATAATTGCAAGATATAAAAAGCGTGAATCTCGAAAACGAATTACTTCAGAAAAATTAAGAAATAGCATTATGCATATACGCTCGTTTATAGATCGTTCTCACAATTCGAACTAATATCGGCGATTGCATACTGATTTAACGAGCACATAAAAAAGTCATAAAAATCAGATGATTAACAGTAGACGATAGGCTTGTTATTGCAATTATTTTAAGTGTAAACATGTATGTATGGACACTTTTGCAAAAATGTTTAGTATAACATGAACTTCTATTAATCTCGTAAGAATTAAAGTTTTTTTGAAACGGTGTTTTTTAAAATTAAAGTCTTTTTAAATTCAATTTAATATAAAATATACATTAATTTGTTTAATTCACGAACAAATATTAAAAAAAAATATTAATATTCAAGAAATAAGCTTTCCGAATATTGAGACAATTAAACGATAATAAATATATGTGCATAATTGTTCGTGAGCACGTGTGCATAATCATAATACAGTTTAAAAAATTAATTACGCACTAAAAGGCCGCGGGGATTTTCTTCACTATTAGCAAATTAGTCATTCGACGCGGTTATTTATTATAACTTTTAGATAACTTTGTATGATTTTCTTTTCTAAATATGAGATGCTGATTATCGGTCATTATATGATCTTTATTACGTCTGACATTATGCCACAGTGTTATTAACCGGTATAAATTATCAAATAAAAATCTATTGATGCGCGATAACTTATACCCCTTAGACAAATGTCAGTTCGCTCTTCGTTAATTGTAGAGTACAAATAATCGAATCTCTCGCGGATAAAGTCCAATGAGTTTCACGATAATTATTTTCGCCGTGGGTTTTTGTGAGTCAAACTGAGACGATCGGTGAGTCAGTGCTGAGACCTTGAATCGCATCGGGGAATATTTCAGGCTTCATAAATGCCCATAGATTCGATATATATATTACTTTCATCGATAGCTTTGATCTATCCGTCTCGTATCCCTTGATCAATCTTACAATTTTTCTAGACAATAGTATTTTGAAGGGAGATGAGAGAATTAGATTGATAGATGAACATTTATTTGATACGCAGAACTCGATTATGATTCGTTTTTGATTTGTTGCAAATCTTTTTAGCTATATGTATTGCAATGTTTTTTCTTCGCGCAACATTTCTGAGAAGTTGAATTCATGGAAAGATAAGTGCTGTTTTTTTTGAATCCGTATATGATTAATTGCTGTCTTCGGTGTGCTTTGATGGCATATGAACTGAGGAAACTGCGTGCTACTACGTTCGTCGTAATTTATCAAAAAGCTAACTTAAACCAAAAATTATTCTAATTGATAAACGATAAAGTATATATATATATATATATATATATATATATATATATATATACATTGGTATATATGAGAGACATTGGTTTTATATATTATATATTTATTATTATATTTAAATGGTCCTTAGATAAACGTTACAAATCCTTACTGACTAGAGAAATTTTTCTACAGTATTATTATCAATACATTATTTTTGCTTAGGACGTATTCGAAAGAAGCAATCCCTTTTATTGAAAGGGTTAAGTAATGCCGAATTTTAATAATTAATTAACAATATATTTGATTAAATCAATATAATATCTACCCAGTGTTGCGCTTAGATAACTTGAAATAATCTAGATACAGATTAGATAAAACATGCGCGCATGTATCTCAGATAAGATAAAGATAATTCCGGTATGAGTATATCTAGATAAAAGATGAATTAGTTAAGTGTTTTATCTAGATACTTTTAAGATGATATTTAAAACAATTTTTTATATAAAAAAATACTATACTCGAGACAACTACAGAAAATAGGCATATATTTATATATAATATTAATACATTATATGATAAGAATGTATAAGAGAGTATATGTATACATATATTTATTTTTTTTCTAAATCAATTATTAAACAAAAACTTTACTATAGTGTAAACCTCTATAAACCATATATTTATAACATTAGTTTTTTAAAAAAAACCAAAAATAAAAAAATAAAATGTATATGTATTTATAATATATAAACTTAAAAAAACTTAAATTTAAAGCTTAAACTTAAAACATTTTTCTCAATATACGCGGTATTGAGAAAAATTGCATTCAGTGCATACTGATTACATTATCTTAGATAATTTTAGATAAAATATACTACTTTTCTTATCTGAGGTACAGATAAAGATGCCACATACTTTAAATATATAGATAAAAGATAAAATAAACAATGATCGCATCTAGATGAAAATTTAGATTATTTTATCTAAATAACGGAAAACTATGGGTGCGTTCAGGAGACCCAACCGTTGCAGTATCGTCTTGTCGACGTTGATTTGTTGGTTCCAAAAGTAAGACCAATCACGTTCGATTGCTCACTCAACGATTGTGTCTCCTAAACGCAGCCACTGTGTCTACTTAATTCACGCCATCATTTATCCGTCATTCTATCTCACGTACCATCTGCTGATACTATTGCTTATAATCGTTAAAATCGTCGATAAGACAGATTTTAGTTATTTCATAAGTTATTCAGGCATTCGGTTATTTCAAAGATGTCGCGATGAGTTCAAGATCATATCTTGACCTACAATTCCGCAGGACGGCAGGAATGACTGATTCGCAGTTATTTGGGTTTAGCGAAGTCACGAATGCAAATTCAACACACTGCAGATATTCACATATACAGGGTATCTGGAAAGGTAAGGTCAATCGCTCGGGAAATGAATGGGGACCTAAAAACAAGAAAGAAAGTTGATATGAACATAGGTCCGAAAATGCGTTGTTTTCGAGTTATCGCCATTTTTATGTTGAAATTTGAAATTGCTTTGCTTTCGAATTTTTTTTGTCAAAATTAAAACAAGAGATGGTTTTTATGAATTTTATAACATAATTAAAGTCAAGTAAAAGTTACCCACTTGAGGGGTCCTGCCAAGGAATGCTAAGCAGGCTGTACCTCCACGTGGTGCATCCTGGGTAGTGCTAAAGCAGCATGTAACTTTTATTTGACTTTAATTATGTTATAAAATTCATAAAAACCATCGTTTGTAATACTTTTGACAAAAAATTCGAAAGCAAAGCAATTTCAAATTTCAACATAAAAATGGCGATAACTCGAAAACAACACATTTTCGGGCTTATGTTCATATCAACTTTCTTGTTGTTTTTGGGTCCTCATTCATCTCCCGAGCGATTGACTTTACCTTTCCAGACACCCTGTATTTAGACATTGTATACATCCACATTTTTACAAGCGATAATGCAATACACGTTTTTAAAAAAGTAAAAACAAGATACAATTCAATTTTTGAGAAGAATAAAAATAAAAAGAAAACATATTTGATATAGATTTGTATTCTTACAAGATTTATATTCTTCAATTAAAAGACGGTCTCGACCTTCAGAAGCGTCCAGCGCTGACCTTCACCCATTTTATATGAAACTCAACGCGACAAGCATATATAAAACATTTTTTGACAATTGTTACACTAATCAGTACTGTTAAAAATAAAATTCGAATTCAAGAATTAGTCAAGCTAATTTTATTTGAATAAAATGAGTCATATTTTTTATTTAGTGTTTAGTAAATAATAGTTCGAGAGCACTTTTATGGGGTACATTTTATAACTAAAATATGTTATATATGTATAGCTGCAGAGAAGTGCAGCAGTTTTATTATTTACTTTTTAGTAAATGAAACAAGAGCAATTAATTTTCAAATCTTTAAGCATTTATTAATTCCTCGTGTATTTAGAGATAACGTTTTCCAATATGCTTTATCTCCATAGAATGTTACAATCTCGAAAGTTTATAAAGTTTCTTATACTAACCAAAGTTTTTATTTTTTTCTAACCCTTTTAACCTTGCATCGAGCGAGGTTCATACTCATTGCAACTTATCTTCGCACGAATCAGTTTCCTGGAAGCACGATGAAGCAGGAAATTTTAAAATGAGAGAAGAAATAATAAATTACGTCAACGAATCGCGCGCGCGAATTCCTATCGTAGCTCAATTGATACTGTCTCAGTAGTTTTTCTATTGTCGGATATACTTTGTTAGTTTTCCTATAAAAATACAATTGCAAATTATCAATAGTGATATGATAAATCTAAAATATTAAAAATTAATCTATTTAATAAACATTTTTATGAGAAGTAGTACATGTTTAATTATTGTAATTTTAAACAAATTTATTATTATATTGCAATATTGATCACACACACAGCTGCAACAAATAAAGAAATATTTATTTAATAAATCAAATTTACTATAAAATAAACTTGGTAAATACGTATTGCCTTTTATTTTTTTACGTTTATTATACAATGTCAAATAATTCGCCAACAGTTTGCGCGAGATCAGAAATTAAATCACTGTCTGAATACTCCTGTATAGAATCTTTGCTTTCGATTTTAAGACTT
>NJRP01000095.1:765939-777398 GCA_003063835.1 Aphaenogaster floridana | reverse complement strand
TTCCGAAAGATGAGTCCCACCCTATACCCATGTTCGAAGAGTTCGAACCCCGTCTCATTAGGCTACGGCTATGGAACTTTCAAAAGAATGATACGTTGGGCCCGAACGGAAGGAGGTAACACCTAGATGGCGAGCTGTTTTTAGTTCTAGCTTTAAAGATTGTGACGCCCTCGGCATGGAATTGAGGAGTACTACTTGTTATCTTTCGGAAGAGGCGCTTCATACAATTATGATAGAACTTCCCTTACAGGTAAGTTCGTTTAATCATTAAATTATTTATGAGAAACCAACAAAAATAATTTTGGTAATCATTTTTATGGATTTCTGACTTTTTAGATTTACATTTCATATATGCAAAAAATGTCATAATTTTATACATATGGAATTTTATATATATACATACACAGATATCCCTCTACTTATGACGAGGTTACGTTCTGAGACTTCGATGTAAGTTGAATAAATGTTAAATCTGTCAAACTGTCGCTATGTATATATATATATATATATATATATTATATATATATATATCGTTTAAACAGACAAATTTTTTGTATCATTTTATATAAATAAAACATTATTTATACAAAATAATTATTTTATTACTAAAAACGATTATAAACTTTTATATATATATATATATATATATTTATTTAAAAAATTACAAAACAAAAACTGTTTTTTCTTAATATAATATTTGTTATTATAAAATTAATAACCAATTTTTAAACACAGATTAACTTTTCATTGAATGATTAAAAAACAAAATTATTTTTTCTTAAAAATATAACTTTTAGTATAATTTTAATATTATAAAGAAAAATCAATTGTATTATCAATTGATTAATTTATCGACGATTGATTGCATTATCGGTCATTGACGTCACGCATGCTGGTCGTAAGTCCGAAAATTCGTAAGTCGAAGTAGTTGTAAGTAGACGGATACCTGTATATACATATATATACACATAGGTATATATATACAGGATGTCCCGCCACTACCGCATTACCTCTTAAAGACGTGTTCCTGAGGTAATTTTGAGACGAAAATTCTAATACGAAAATGTCGAGGCTATAATACTTTTCAAATTATAAAAAATTAAAGTTGACTAATTGTAGAGGCTAAAATTCGCGCGCTCAGGCATGGTACAGCATACAGTAGTCGCCCCCTTTTTTTAATATCAATACTAAGATTACATACATATGCAATAGTAAGATTTTTCTACTATTTGAATTAATTTTTATTCATCGTATATGCAGATAACAATAATTTTGTAAAATTATTACAGAATAGAATAAAATATTATAATATTAATAGAATATTATCGCACAAAATATCTGTTATGAGAGGCCAGCTGTTACATGAAATCAACAATGTAAATTTTAATATCTAAAGAAATATCAAATGTGACAGTTTGCGTCTCATAACGAATGTATTGTGCGATAATATTCTGTCTAAAAGTTTAGCGAAATTGTTATTATTGGCATATACAAGGAATAAAAATTTATTTAAATAGTAGAAGAATCTTGCTACTATTATGTGTATGTAATCTCAATATTAATATTGAAAAAAGAGCACTGTACACTGTACCATGCCTGAGCGCGCGAATTTAACTCTTATAATTAGTCAACTTTAATTGTTTATAATTTGAAAAGTATTATAGCCTCTACATTTTTGTATTAGAATTTCCATCTCAAATTTTTCTCAAGAATACGACCTTAAGAGGTAATGCGATAGTGGCGGGACACCTGTATATATACACACACGATTGAATATGCGTGGCTTCCCGTATTGTGAACTATAATTGAATGTTTATAAAAAACTTCTTTCTTGAATTTCTCTTTCTTATATTGCTTTCTTACTTACATTAGCATCGTGTTTGAATAAGAAAGAGAGTGCATAACAACATTTTCATTCTTCCTATGTACTATTAGAATAATAATAATAATAAATAATAGAAGACTAAGAGACAATTTATAACAGGATCATTAATATCGACAATATTGTTGGATATTCCGCTGTATAGAAATACATTCTTTGCAATTATATTTTACAATCTACTGAGTTTTCTTAAGTTCCTTGTATGTCTTTTTGTAGAAATTATAAAACATGTAGAAATTTATCAGTAGATTTCCATTAAATATGTAGATAATCGAATCTTGCAATCCAATGATTTTGCAACCTGGCATTAATGCTTGCGACACATACAAGCTGAGTCCGATGAATTGTATCTGCAAATAAAGCGTTTTAATAAATTTATTATTTAATTTCAATATCTTCAACAGATATTTGTGTGATGCATTTAACTTAATGGTGTATATGATAAAACGAACCATACAACTACCGAAAAAATATTATCAAGTCTTGAGAAGATTATTAATTAAACATGAAACAATAAAAAAAAAGAATTACGCGACGTAAAAATATGGAGGAAAATTAAGTGATTAGAATTTACCATTTGTGCTATAGTTATCCATTGTTTCATAGGTGCGACAGCCTTTTGAACGTTCGGTCCCCACGCCGCTAGGAAATAGTACGTGTACATTATCGTGTGTATGAAACAATTAACCATGGTCGTAAGTGCCATGGCACTAACGGCGTAATATCTTATACCAAGCCACGCCAAAAATAAGACAGATATATGATGGTACAAATGCAAAGCGGATACTTGATTATCCTTCTTTCTTAATATAAATACACACGTCTCTACGTAATCCAATATTTTTATCAGAAAGAAATACCATAAGTTGTTAATTACCTACAACAAGAATCAACAAGATTCAGACATTATTAATTTGCGATATATTATACTATGAAATATTATTCTACGAATAATAATATATAAGCGATTTATAACGATTATTAACTATATTGATATATGTATCTATTCAATATGTTAAATCTACATAAAGCCTAGATGAAAATATATGCTATTAACAGACAATTATTTTTTTCTTTTTTTAATCAATTCATTCTTTGTTCTCCCGGCAAAACTTAGTGGCAAACTTCATTACTGCAATATTTCAACAAAAATATACTATATAAATTGATATGGAGAATTATGAGACGTATACTAAATTTTTCTTGATATTAGACTTATAAATAGATATCTGCCAATGGTATACATTTTCTCAAAAAATGGCTTACATATAAATTATTACCCTCATTGGAATATAATCGTAGGAATAATCTAAAACAGGGCACACGAGTTTTGACGTGAACAAACCAGCGTCAATAACGTCCCATATTATCCATGCATTTGCCAAAATTTGGACGATATTGTACAACTTTATGAATGTTTTTAACGAGTATGGCGGCCTGTTCTTCATGAATCGAGGCCCACAATCGAGCACGAAGTACAGATATGCGAATATTATAAGTGGTACTTGATAGGAAGAAGAGATTAACGGTAGATCGACTACTCGTGGATCTGAAAATCAATTAGTATATTGAAACATATTAAGCGAAGGAAAGACGAAAACATTATTACTGCAACAGAAAGCCGATTATGAAAAGATCAGTATTTAAGGTTTTTCAGCATATGTAAAATGTAATTAAATATCCGTGTTGGCGAATATACTTTGCAAGATTATTCGTTAATTTACTATTTATGTATTATTATAGTTTATTTATAAAACTGATGTTTCATGCATACATTCATGCTGAAGTTATAAAGTTATTATGTTATCTCTACTTTACATATATCATACTTGTCTTAAAAATTCCGCAAATTTGAAGATTTCAATCATTATCAGTTTTTTGTAATTATAATATGACAAGTTTGACGTTTAATAATATTAATAGTAAAGTGTTTCTTGCGAGATATTCCTAATATTTTTCTCAAAAAGTGTAAATTGTTACTAAATCTTGAATCGTTGCACTATGCTTATTAATTTGGCGAGCTTTTGCTAAACAATGATGGACGGTGCTTACCGAGCTGTTTCGTCCAGTAATATGATATGTCTTGTAAGAGATCCATGATAGACAATTGCACTGTGTCGATCTTACAAATTACTACGTTTATTATATGACAAAATATCACTGTTTGACTAGTATCATTTACTTTATATCGCGAAGCAGCCACATTGACATGACAATTGATACCGATTGTGCGCAATCATTCAGCACGTACAATCATCTAGCACGCGCTTTCGTTGTATTTATATCCTGAGCTATTTTGCACTTTGCTCTTGGTTCCACATCTAAGAGTATAATCTTCCTGTAATATGACCTCATGACCTTGATTCATGTGTGGCATTACAATACCCCAATGTGACGTGCGTATTAATTACAATCGATCGCATTAATACAATCTTAATTGTAATTAGCACAATAATTTATAAAAGCAATACTCGAGAATAATTGAAAAAGAACAAATTTTACTTTGTCTGAAACTTAAGACTAGTCTTTCTGTGAGTAAAGTTTTTTCGAAAATTGTAGATTGCTATTAAAATTTGAATTATTGTACACTATAATTGTTTAATTTTATTTTAATAAATTTATAATTTGACAAGCTTTTGCTGTATAATAATATGAGCAGTGCTCATCAAGCTGATTTATCCAAATTACTTCAAATAATCATACTGACGAATTTAATATAAATTGTTATGAAAACATTTTCAATAATAATTAATTTTATCTGTGTAAAGTTATACATATATGATGTTCAATTCCTCTCGCACTTTGCTCATACTTTAGGTATTAATTTTACAAATATTCTGAATATATACACACATAAACAAATGAGGTTGATATATGTACAACTATTCCATTTACACATATTTCTAAATTTTTTAAAAATACTTTTGAAATGAAATATTTATGATATGAATATTATTACGCGAAATATATTTGCATTAAATTAAAATTTGTACGATAGGATATCCGGGGAACTTCTAAAAATTACATATATTAAAATATATTTAAATTTAGAACTATTTTAATACTGTAATTAATTTACTTTTGACTTAATAAAAATAATCTAAGTATTCTTCCCATTGTTAGAAGCAATTTCCAAATTCTTTTTTCTCAATATTACTTTAGTATCTCCTGCTATTTTGTTCGACTCTCGACAACATCAACAAATATTTTCTCTTTCAGCTTATTTTCATCTTAGGAAACAAGAGAAAGTTGCACAGAGTCAGATCGGGATGATAGGAGGGTAAAAAACCACAGCCATGTTACTTTTTTATCGAAACCTGCTGAACAGAGAGCGGTTTGCGCGTTGTCATAATACAGGAAACATCTAACAGTTTCTGACAAAGAACATGACTATGATCTTTCCCGCCCTCTCTTCTTTGTTTTCCTGATCTGGCTTTGTCTGTTTTCTTCTTGTTTCTCAAGATAAAAATGCAATAGAAAAAGAAAAGATTTACCATCGAGATTCAAAATTGCAGAAGACACTAAGCAGCATTGAGAAAGACAAGTTTAAAAATTCTTTCCAACAATAAGAAAAGCTTTTGAACGAATGTATCAAATGGAAAAGAAACAACGTTGAATTGACTGTACTTAATTTCAGTCTACTTATATTTTTAATTTCGGGAACTTTTAGAGACTTTCTCTGATATAAGAATTCGCTATGTAAATTTTGTTAAGAGGAACTTGTCAATGTTAAATATAATTATTATTTACGGTATAATTATATTATGTTATATTATTGCAATTGTGCAAAAGCAACATAAATGAATCTTAATATTTGACACTTTTTTGATAACGATATTCTGGATATTTTTTCAATTATGATTTTCGAAAATATTATATTATAAATAATTATAGTTTTATTTGTTAAAAATATGAGATCTTAAAATGTCAAAGGAAAATGAAAAAGCATTTTCTTTTTAATATCTTTATGAAAAGCTTTCAAGAAATTAATGCTTTGATGTTCGCTATAAATAATTATTAAAAAGCAACTAATCTAAATTTTTAATTACAAATATACTGCATTGCAGTGCAGGAACGCAAACTATGTTTAATCTCTACTTTGATAATGCTACATTATTTCTTTGTGCAAGGGACTTTTAAATAACTTGCATATAATGCAATATTAAATTCTAAACTTGTAACTTTCTATTGTAACTTTCCAAGCAGACATAACACAGAATACTTATTTTACTTTATAAACACGCTTATGAAATATTAGAACTTGTGCTTATTTTGATGTAAAATTACGGTATATGTTCATACATTAACTCTGTCCCTCTTCGGGTTCTATTTGAAACATATTATAGAACTTCAGTGAATACTTATATGGTAACCGGTTTTTCATATAACGAGGCTTGCATAGTAAGACAAAATATATGATTAGTAGAGAAATTAGTAGAAGTGATCTATGGAGTCGACTAATGGCCAATTATTTGTTTTTTAATCTGAAAATTCAAATGCTGATTTGTAATATATATATATATATATATATATACACAATTTAATATATATAATGTAATATATATATACAATTTAATATATATAATGTAATATATATATACAATTTATATCTTATTTCTAGAGGCAAAAGTTATTTGGTGAAAGGGCATCTTTTACTATTTTTAAACTCACTTTATTGCAAAGACGAAATCTATCTAACAATAAGATCATTTTGCCAGAAAGTTTGCGAATTTTTATTAAATACGTATTCGTATATTAATTTCGTGTACATACATCATATTCATTAATGACCTAAGGATGACAAGAAAGAATGTGCCGTTATTTAAGACGTATACTAACATACTCATCAGCCATTTCCGTCTAGTGACTAGTAAGTAGAATGTAATTAAAGACTCGACGCATTATAGATACACTACTGTTCCTGTATATTTAATGATTGAACGTCATTGATGAACGTTTGAAATACATTACATCAATCGAATTTCTAATGACGCACATGATTTTGTGAACACATTTACTTTCCTTAAGTTATTTATATTTTACGTCAATTAACAATCGAATCTTTAATGACGCACTCAATTTTGTGAATGCGCTTATTTTCCTTAATTTATTCATATTTTACGTCAATTGAATCTCCAATAAAGCTCTCAATTTTGTGAATATGCTCACTTTTCTTAATATATTTATATCTACTGCTTTGTGTATCCAGTACCTTGTACGTGACAAGGCATGAAATGATATGAAAGGTATGAAACCGATACTCAACAGAGCATATACCGAGTGTCTAAAATTGTCCACATTGATTCTTTTCTTTCTCTTATTTCATATCGTTCAGTAACTGCGATTTGATACCAATAACAATTCTACTTCACTTACAATAACGACACGATTATTGTAGTTAAATGCAGTTTAATTACACATGTACAAAATATTAGATTGACTGATAGCATAATTGCATTATTGTAAGTTGTAAACATGAAAAATTGAAAAACATTCATGATGGATAGGTTAACTCCGGTATTTACGCCGCGCGGGGATTTACGCCGCAGAAGTCAGAAAAAATAGAAGGAGTAAAGGTAATTTGTTCGCAACCACTCTGTTATGTGCCTTTATGCCATATTAGTATTGTGTTGTGATTTCAGTTCTTTACTGTTAATATTAACGAAACCATCGTAAGTTGAATCGATTTTTCAATGTATTAAGTAGCGCGATCATGTATTACGACCTACGTAAAATGATTTGTTTTTTTTTTTGCGAATAAACGAATTTTAAACTCATACGTACAAAAAATAATGACAAATATCGAATCGCAAATAAAGAACATGTGAATATCTGATATTAACATCTAGAAATTAATGTTATTATTCGCGAAGAAAACATTTACATATGCACCTTTCGCTGGGTTTATCGATTCATTTGCGCATTATTGCGAATGTTGATACTTAAATCAATCGAATTTAATTTGCACATATGCATTTTTTCTCTTGATATAATTATACCGAACACTTTGTACCCGATACTTTATATGTGATGAACTGTGAACTTATGCTAGTAATATACCGAGTGTTCGAAACATGCATATCTAGATTTTTTTCTCTTTAATTCTACAGTTTATCAGTAACTGCGATTTTTTAATAGCAATCTTACTGATAACGTAATCACACATTATTGTAAATTATAAGTGTAAGTGGTGAATATAAAAACAATAAAATATTCGTAACGTTGATACTATGGATAGTGGTGTTGACATTTATGATCAGTAATAACACCATGATTTCGCGAAATCCATTGTGTGCAAATGCACTCGCACTAATGGAATTCTCAATAATCAACAGAAGTGCACTTGATAATCGATACTCGGTTATTATAACTCTATCTGTCTATCGTTATTTATCGTAGCATTTTGTTTGCGCGCCATTATTCTTTAACTGTAACGAAAAAGATGAATCGATTAGACGAATATAAATATTAGTTTTGCAGATATTTACGCTCTTTATACATGTAAATGTTTTTATCCTGGCAACACAAACACAAGAGATACATTACTTCAGTATAATATCTATTAAAGATAACGACTAAATAAATGTATTGAAATGAGAATTTGATCATTACAATAGTTGCAGATATATAATGTATATTTTATTGACAGTTTTAATGAACCGAGTCATTTAGCGAGAAATGCATGCTACAAAGTCGCAAGTTGAAAAGGTGTTTCGTCGAAATCAGCAAACATTTAAAATTTTAATCAACTGTTTCAAATTATATACGACTTTAGCCTGTCTCAAATTTGCAACATTTATAATTGCAATAACGGGATATGTGTGTATTACGTAATAATGCACAAATAATGTTTTATTTACAGGAATATCCCGATTATGCATTAATTGATACGCCTATCGTTCTATTAATTCTTTTAACAAATATTGTTATGGTCAATCTCATTATTTATTGATTTTGCTAATTATTATATTAATGTATGCCAATCGTTAGATGAACTTATACGTTATTATTATCCCCACCTTTCTCCCATGATATGAAGAGCACCATTCTTTATTAATTCAGTCGTAACGCATTATATTTATATGATGACTGTGCAGGTATTTGCAGCAACGTTCAGAAGTGCATACACTAGACGGTAACGCGATGTATGACGATAATACGAGCCGCGCACGCTGTAAACTCGAATAGTCATTATGTTACTTCGTTACAGCATCACTCCGTGTGCTGGACCAGCCAATCCCGGCTGTCGTGTGGCGGTAATAGCTTCGTTTCGGTCGTGCGTGCGCTCACCGTGTATGCACTCCGAAATCCAACGCCACTTTCGTGCCGCGTTTAAGTGATAAATAAACGCACGAAATAATCCCGGATTTCCTAATGGATTTGTTGATACTAAAACCATTTCTGCGTTCCTTCTCGTGCGTAGGACTCGCGGCGTTCTTGACGCGCGAGAGCCGCGTGGCCTCTCGTAGATCTTCAACGACCAGCGCCGTTGAACATCGCACGAAGTTACGCTAATTATGTTAACAATAAATAGTATGTAGTAGAACGCTCTTTCTCTTTCTATCCCTCTCTCGCTTCCTCTTTGACCCGACGACGTCGTTATATGCGGGCTTTGTAATAATCCGCTTGGCGGAAGCTCGGAGTTTATACTCGGTACGCGTATACGCTTTGCCGGTGCCCTCCACTATTCCGCGTGCATTTTGCTACTTTATGCGCATATAAGTGGGAGATAACAAACGATGGGTCGAGTCCACCGTTATTCTGTATCGCGATTTTGCCATCTGTATTATTCACCATTTGCCATTCCCGTTTGCCTTCTTTCGCGTCGCCACCGCCATTTCTTATCGACAAAATATGAGACGGAATATAGCATCTGAATTTTTCGAATTGTAAAAAAAAAAAGAAATAATTGAAAAAACTGAAAAAGATAATAAGATTAGAACGGGAGGTTCAAATCCTGGCTGAGGTAATATTTTTCGCAACATATTCTTTAACAGTTTTCGATGGGAGGGGGTTGGGGGAGGGGGGAGAATCTTATAGATGCTTTAGCATTATTATTATTAAACTTATTACTCGTAGAAGACCACAATCCGTATGGTTGATACGTAGTGATAAATAGAACACCATCTCTTGCCAGTTTAGGTCGTCTTACAATTTATTAAATAATAATAAGATTAAATAGTCGTATGATAACGGATAATCGTATTTTTGCTATATTTCATCGATGTATTCAACTTTTTCCACGTTGAAAGATTGTTTCTGATCGAACAAGACATATAAATAAACATGAAAATGAAATTTTTGAGATTAGAATATTTTCTTGAAGTATATCTTTAAGGAAATTTCCTCGAACTACTCGCTCTTAACAATGTTACAGTTTACAATTATACAGTTTTTCAAAGTTTTTATGCTTGACGTATTTTTTTATTTCCATAAGATTTTTTCTGAGAAGTTGATTCTATGAAAATGTATCAGTTCTTTTTCTCTTTCATTTCCCTTCAATAGTAACATCGTCATGATTGGAAAAAACGTTAGATCTTTTCGTATTATATATATCAAAGACTTATTGAAACCTTTCTGAGATAATATCTGAGAGATCTTTCGATCCTTCTTTTACTGTCTTTTTTATTATAAGGGGCCACATTGTTAAAGAAAGCTTATTATAAGGGCCACATTGTTAAAGAAAGCTTTCAGCGAGACCTTTCTTTTTGCTATAATGAAATAGTCGAAGTTAACATATTGAACTGTGTAACAAATTTCTATTAATTCTCATGACGATATGTACACTACCGTTCATAAGGTCGGGAACGCTTGCGATTTTCTCGTATTTCATGAAAAGTTAAGTATCTCGGTGAAAAAAAATCCTAAAAAAGTTTTTAAAAATGCAATTTAAAGAAGAGAGATAAAGTTTTAAATCATAATAAGATTAGGACCGACGAAATTATCAAATGAGAATAGGCCAAATGTCGGTCAACCGCGGATATTGGTGCGTAATAATAATTTTTGTGAATTCCCTGTTCATGCGAACTGCACGCCGCATATTCGTCGGTCTTGAAACACAATCCTTACATGAACCCGGAATTAATTTACATGTTAAATTGACGAGCAATTTAATAATTTTAATGCTCACAGGCATCTATAAGATCCCCCTTTCCCCGAAAAACTGTAAAGAAATTATTGCCTTATAGATGCCTGTTAGCATCAAAATTATTAAATTGCTCTTTAATTTAACATGTGATTTCCGGGTTCATGTAAAGATTGTGTTTCAAGACCGACGAATATGCGGCGCGCAGTTCGCATGAACAGGGAATTCACAAAAATTATTATTACGCACCAATATCCGCGGTTGACCGACATTTGGCCTATTCTCATTTATGTTTGAAAGTTTTAAATGTTTTTTAGTGTTTGATTTGTATAAATTATTTTTAAATTTTTTAAACACTTTTTTGACGGTCAATAATTTTTATTTAAAAAATACATTTTGCTCACTTTTTATAGTTTGTTTCAAAGACGAATATGCCAGTGGACTCGGTGCCAACACTGAGAGAAAAATCCGTCGGATA
Organism: Aphaenogaster floridana; assembly: GCA_003063835.1. Lineage (NCBI taxonomy): Eukaryota > Metazoa > Arthropoda > Insecta > Hymenoptera > Formicidae > Aphaenogaster > Aphaenogaster floridana. The sequence goes on along the minus strand of NJRP01000095.1, from coordinate 765,953 downwards.
ATCCGATCAAAAAA
>NJRP01000095.1:740682-764002 GCA_003063835.1 Aphaenogaster floridana | reverse complement strand
CTATATAACTGAAAGGACAGTTGAAGGCACTATACCCTCTCATCCGAGAGGATCTTACTAAAAACCCCCGCTACACGTATATCTATGCCTTAGAAACATAGCGGGATTATGAATATCAAATAGCAGGAAAAATTACGCAAAAAGAAGCAATAATTTTAGTCCAGCTTTTTGTTGAGCGAGTCTTTTTTCATCAACTGTTTTTTTTTAACTATTTTGCCTTTCCACCGATAACTTTTCGTTTTTGGCATTGTAAGTAACCTCGCAAGTCTCGCACTGTTTTGGTACTGTCAACCTACCTGGCTACCAACCTACGTGAATCAAGTCATACAGTGTTGTCACGTCTATTTTGAGAGAGTCGCATAATAATGTTTATAATAAATAATATTCAAAATTATCGTTTACATGATACATACTTATCTTCTTTAACGTTATTGAAGTCACATTTATTTATCAGCGCTGCTGAATAATGTTTTTAATTTTGAAAAAATTTGACGTTATAAAGTTGAAATCAGGGCATTTTCACTGTCAAAAGTTTAGGTTCATAAATGAAAAAAACCGCAAATAATGCTGAAAAAAACATTTGTAAAGTGGAAAATACCTTTCTAGGAGTAAAAATAAGACTCCAAGTATCGTTCGAGTTTCTTACATCTAGATTTACTATGCGTAAGGCGTAGATATTCAAGTATTTCAAATTTCATGCACTTTTGTCTAAGATTGTACGTCCAATACATCCTTAATGTGCTGTCTATTGCCTTAAGTAATCCAATAAAGTGCCATAAACCGTTTTCCAGAACAGTACTTCGACCGCATCAGCCGTCAATTACTTTGTTTTTCAGCACTGTTAATACACTTACTATATTAGGACTAGCAAACTAATGAGCAGATAAACGTACAATATGCTTTTCTCTTTCATTTGAGCTCTTATATTCGTATGGTGACTCTTTCTTATTTGAGATCTTTCGTAAGAATTGTCCGTATTTCATCGTCTCTGATGTCACAATTCAAGATGGCTGACATGAGTACCTAGGGGCCTTAAACTTGAAAAATTGGATTTCTGTCCTTGTTTTAAATAAACAAAAAAAAGAAAAAATCCATTTTTTCAAGCTTAAATTGTCATTAAAATGATTTATTTGTTTAGAAATATTGAAAAAATACCAATATTCAATTTTATGTAATTTAAAAACAAAATATCGTAGAGACGAAACTAAAAAATAGATTTAAAGCTCTATTTTTTCTCTTTAAAATATATTTTTGAAAACTTCTCTAGGATTTTTTTTCATCGAGATATTTAACTTGTTGTGAGATGCGAGAAAATCACAAGCGTTCCTGAACTTATGAACGATAGTGTGTACAGGGTGTTCCAGGTTAGGTTTACACAACTTCAGGGTCTTATAGGAAATTGAATTTAGAATAAAAGAGTTCCTATAAACATAGGTCCGGAAACGCTTCATTAAAAAATTACAGCTAATAAACTTCGAAATATCACGTTTTATGATAATTTTTAAAGAAAAATTTAGTTTACCAAACACCTGTCAATACTGGAAACAACTTAATAAACAGAATAACAGACACATCTCTACAAATAAATCAACGAAGGGACACACTTGTAGTGACTTGTATGATGCAGTGAGTCAATATTACGTAGATGCCAAAAATGCATTAATGAACAAGGACATCATTTTGAACATATTTCATAATTTGGTTCAAAATTATTTTTCTTTTACTTTTAATAAAATTATTGTCTTTCTGAATGGTCTCATAAATGTAACCTTTCCAAATTTAATTTCTTATAAGCTCTAAAGTTTCTGATTTTTTGTTGTTTTGAGCTCATTTTCTTGAACGCATTATTAGAATTGAATGAAATTGGTGTAATTTAGTTTATTTAATTACTCATCAGATTTATTTTGTTTACTTTTTTCAAATAAATGAAGAGTTTTGAAGTTATTTTTTAAAATTATCATAAAACGTGGTTTTTCTAAGTTTATTAGCCGTAATTTTTTAACGAAACGTTTCTGGATCTATATTTATACGAACTTTTTTGTTCCAAATTCAATTTCCTATAAAACCCTGAAGTTGTGTAAACCTGACCTGGAATACCCTGTATATAATGTTCTACATGAATGACTGATCCGTATAGTCATCTCGACTTATTGAACCTACGATTCGAGTTTATCACATTGCGATTTTGTGAGTGATAGTACAGTGAAGAAAAGCACAAATTTTAAAATTTAAATGTATATCAACAAATTTTATTAAAGTAGAATAAAAAGTGCTGTATAAAAGAGATATGTGTTGATCTCTGATATTATTAACAAAAAAAATTTAAATCGCTCGATGTTGGAAAAAAGCAAAATAATTTTACGAAGCTAAATTTATGCATAATAAAAAGAAATTTATTTTATTTAAAAGTTAAAAGTTAGTTTCATGAAAATCAAAACATATGCAAACGAAATGAATTGACAGAGCTATCTTTGTAAATGGAATTTTGATAAGAATGAAAATAATATAGCTTTAAAACACGTTTTTTTATATTGAATAATTCATAAATTATGATTTATTCATTTCATTGAATACGTATATTATGGATGTTTATTATTTTCGGTTCTTTATTAATTTATCTCTTAACTGTCGACGTTTATGTCGAATTTAACCGAGAAAAGTAACTAGAAGTTCGCTCGCCATACATACTTTCGGGATAAGTACCGAGACGATAACGAAAACTTTGCTACTAAGAAGGAACTCAAACTGCGACCGGAAAAGTTGCCACGATGTTGCCGGAAGGATGTATTTAGCATAGCTAATCGAGTTCTTCCGTAATCGATCGCGAAATGAGCAGTTCAGGACCTCGCCAAAACAAAATGGCAGATTCTTTCGTTAATTCTGCGTCTGCATCCTTCAAGAGTATTTTATTTTATAAATGCTATTTTTTTTATTAAAAAATGCTGATTTTATTATTATTCATCATTAAGAGTCTAAGATGCGATTAACGGAGCGTAATTAATTGAACAATTCAAAAATCAATTTGAAAAAATTCTTTTCACTGAACATACGCTTCACTTCCTGGACTCCTGGAGAAATATTCTTATAGCTAAACCATTCAGACTCTCTCTCCGGCAATCGCCCGGGAAGTGAAAGACTCTAGTTCGATTTCCGGTTCAATCGCTCGTGCCTCAAAATTTTTTTCGCTCACGTGTTTATCAAGTTTCTTTTTTGAGGGCTTCGCTCGAAGATAATTAAAAGAAAGCTTAAATTAGAGATTGATATTTCTTTACCACTTTGTTTGTTTTATTGTCTTGCCCCTTAAATCTTTTTAGTCGCAGCGAGAACACTGCTCTCGAGCGTAATTTACACCACCGGAGAGTCGGTCGGGCGTCGTCGTCGTGTATCGACGGGAGGGCGGGTTCCGAGGGCTGTCGCCGACAAGCCCGTTTACGTCCTCGAGATTGCACGAGTCGGATTTTCCCCTCGCAGGTCGTTTTTCGCCCGTGCACATCGACGTGCTGCTTTTTTAAGGCGACCCGACCTTCTTTTTTTTATCCTTTTTTCGAATCGCCAGGTAGAAAAAGGGGTCGTCCGGTAGATTGAGCTTGCCCTCGCTTCAACGTGAACATCCATATTCTTCGTCGGCTTGGCGTCGTTTGCACCGTGAATCGCGTGCACGGGATATCGGGTAGCGTTTGGCGAACGGGGAGCGATTTCCGAAGACTGAAATAAGTTTCTCGCGTATCGAAGTTTAATTGAACGTCATGTCTCTCCTATAAACAATAGGAGTTTCGACATTAAATACTGTATCAACTGTCTCTCGAGAACATGATAAAAGACAATACGCTTAAAATTATTCGGAAATCGAAGGAAATTAAATCTCTTTTGGCCTCTTATTCTCTCAGATATCTAGACAAACAAGATCACTATCATTCGTCGCCCAAACGTACCTTGCCTGTCTTATATTTACGGCAATATTTTCGGAATTAATATTATCAGAGCGGTCGAATGACTGATCGCGATTCGCGACACGGTCTATTTACGGGACGCCCGGACGGCCGTGTAATTTCGTCGATACATCCTCGCTGATGAAGTTTCCCTCGAGATATAGTTACCGGCGCAATATTAACGGGATGGCCTTCCCGTCATGGAAGCGAGGCGGCGCGGCGCGGCACGGCGTGACAGAATGGCAGAAGCACGGAAGAAAAGGCGGAATTCCGGTGCGAGCCGGAATCCGGCGATAATTTGTCGCGGGATTACCATCGTCGTCCGACGGCGCGTGAAATAATAGTATGCTCATAGTTTAATATGAAATAAATCCAGGTGCATGCACACACAGGCACACACATTCTCTCTTTCTTTCGCTTTCTTTCGGGGGAGGAGAGATAATACCAGCGTGGCAGAATCCGCGGCATGATCCGCGTAATATTACGATTTAATACGTTTTAATATGTTTTTGTAAAGCTCGAGCGAGTTACGTAGCGTAACTCGCGATTGCAGCCGGAAATGGCTGCGACACGACGAAGCTATTACTCACATGTGCGTTTTTTTTCTCGAAAAGCGATGATCGAATAGAGTTAAGGATGTAATAAGCGGCGGACACAAAGTTCCTGGAATTTATTAGATAGAGAAACGCAAATTTAGCTTTATCTACATAATTATACATATCGTTGATTGCATATTTATATCTTAATGCCTCATACAATGGATAAGCTGAGTTTTATTACAGCATATCATTTATTCAGAATGCTCCGTACAGATATGAATCTATAGGAGTAAGCTTTTACTTTCGCGGAATAATTATTAATTAGCCTGTAACTCCTTGATCACCAATTAATAAAACACGCGTAATCTCAAAAGAGGGCTTCTTCAAGATTAGGGTCTAAATTACGACTGAGGGTCTGGAGGAGAAGTCTTGATAAAGCCATCAAAAGTGAGAAAAGAGCCCCGTAGGCTCGGCCCTCGGCGAATGGAGGAGCGAAACTGCATCTCGGGCGAGCCGGGAGAACGACCGAAACAGTGGCCTCGAATCCTCCGCGCAAAGGGGGATGAGCAGGGTTGTGGCGTTTGCGCCGGCGGTCGTTGAGGAAAGGGTGCGTTGAGGAAAGGGGGGTGGGCTGGCTCAAGTGGTAGGGATGGATGTGTAGGTGGTGGTGTACAACGGGTGGGGGTGAACAGGGAAAGGCGTGGAATTGGCGGAGGCAGTCAGTGGCTCGCCGCGCGCCACAACGACGGCCGGACATCGGCGTTGACTCTTTCCACTTGCCGAGCGTGTCGTCCGATCGCCCGAAAGGTGATCCTTTTCCACTTGCTCCGCCGCGCCGCCGGTGATCTCATCGCCGCGCGAGAAGAGACCATTTCTCTCGTCGTGAAAGCGAGGATTCGCCGGTCTGCGTGGCCCTTCCGTCTATCACTTACGCGTTTCGGAGTGTCCCCTTTTTTTATGTGCTTCGTGATACACGATGTATTAATATACGTGATGCTGGACAAAGATTTCTGAGCGGCGATGAGATGGGAACGATAATCTGATCGTTCGAGGACCTCTCGTTCGAGATCTCATCGAGGACCTCTCGGCTTTGATGAGACATTTCGTTCAATGCCCCGTTTTATTGTCTTGATCCAGCAGCGGTCTTCATTCAGTCAAGTGTGCTGGAGAAGCGCTCTTGGTGTTGCGCCCTGTAATCAGTGAGAATAATTCGTCTCGTGTGTGCTGAATTTTGTGCTGATGCGCGATGTCGATGAGCGGACACGTAACTGGACCAACGCTGGTACTTTTTTGCGTGAGCTTACGTTGCTTCCAAAGCCGAAATTTACTTTTTCCGAAATTGACGCGTGAAATTATTAAAACGAGATACCCTTAAAAGCAAATAGGGTTCTGCATAACGTTGGAAGATCAAGCGGTTATAAATATTCGCGCGAATTAATGTATTATTGATTTGAGTCGTAATGAAAGTTTGCACGCAAAAAATATCTCACCTCGCTCGCGAGTGAATTTGCATGTGTGGAAAATTCTTCCGGAAGTTTTCCTTCACGGCTTTGTCTTCGATCTTATAGATTTACATTCTTGCTAAACGATTCGTTGAATCTCAAGACTCGATCTTACGGCGGGCCGAATTAACCATAGTGATAACAGTGCGAAAATAAGGGAGTGTCCGAAAGGAATTTTAGTTGTATGCGACGCTTCGCGCCTGGATAACGAGCGCAAGAGCGTTGATTTTTTCGCCGATAATTGGCGCATGTGACATGCATGTGACGAGAAAACGGCAAAAAAAGGTAACGTAAACGGAAGCGGAGCGCGTGAGAGGAGAATTTTTCCTTCGACGATTTATCCCACACGGTTTTCGCATGTGCGAAACGCCGAGTCACTGAAGCTGCTGGCAATTGCTCTGAAATGCGAAATAAGATATCGCACGACGCATAAATTGAAACACGAAATTGTAATTGATCAAGTACGATCACGGACGATCGTTACGCTTTTCAAATCGGAAGAAATTCTGTCTTGTAAATGCTATGTGATGTAATTGCAAGTAATTATGTATCACGTTTTGGTGTCTTTCTAAAGAAGGGAAGAGAGAGCGCTCTTATAAGATTATAAAATGATGTCTTTTATAAAAATTTTCTTATTAAATAGAAAATAAAAATATAATAGTGAAAGAGAGATGAGAGATACATAAATAAAAAGTGCAGCGGATAAAAGTACCATAATGATATGAAATTAAAATGACGTCTTCTAATTTCGCTTGAGGAAACTATTCTGTAATTCAAAGCGATTGATAAATTAATATTAATTTTTCATCGCTCCCAATCAAAACCTGGAATTCATTTTGTGAACGATTCAACGTTAATGCATAAAAGTAATAATTTAATACGAGGTATAATGATTTCGCAAAGAATCTCCAAGATACGCAAAAATTAATAAAGCACAATTACATTTCGTATAATTGCTTGATTTTAGCCGAGTCATGCTGATCTCTCATCGCAATTTCGTTTCGATTTAACGTACCCGAGTTAACTGTTACTCCGTGATTGCCGTAGAAACAATTCTCTTGTAAAGCACATCCGGGGCTCTTCCCAGTCGCATTAAATTCAATCGACTTACGTATTCTAATCAGTTTAATAATCGGACTAGGAACAAGGCTCGGGACTAATAAACGCGCGTGTAGTAATTATGCGATTTCGCGCTCGGAATCGGGACTACATGGCGCGTTTCCGTCGCGAATCATTATTCCCACGCTGCTCTTTACGCGCCACCGTTTTATTTACGGTGTCGTGCATATCCAGAAGAAAAAGAGGAGGAAAGAGAAGAAGTTGTTACTTCCGGACGTAAAACTGTTGCACCACGAGCGTAATGGAACTGCGACTGCGCGCGAGGACTATGTCGCTTCTCTCGAGTCGGGCCCGCGTCGAAAGTTAAGCGAATTCCCGGAACATCGTAACGAGAAAACAGACGGAGCGTGAGCAAGAAACCGTCGCCCTTTGTTTTCGCGGTTCGTACGAAGTGTCGCGCCATTGTTCCGGCGGTGGGAAAGCCGTCTGCGAAGCTCGAAGTATTTTCATGGGACAACATCGAAAGCGCGCTCCATAAAAGACGACGCCGGCTCTTCTCGCTGGAATATTTATTCTCTTGCTGCAAATGTAAATCTTTCCCTCTCTTTCTCTTTCCTTTGCGAACGGCGGACCAGCCGTAAAGTTTTCGATTTACGAGGTACAAACTGGAGAAACGAGAAGAAAAGTGGTTTTACATCTTTATCCAATTAGTGTTGCAGGAAGCTAATTGTTTGCGATTTTAGTACTATGAATAATTACAGACACGGCGATTTTGTCACGGGAATTCCCACGTTGCATTTCTACCTACATTATAGCTCTCTTGTGTACTATATTAACCTTCAGTACCCACACTTCAAAAAAATCTCTATCTATCCATACTCGGGTATTTCTAACCCGCATTTTCTTTTGCTTGTATCTCGGGTTGTAATGCATCGATTTTAATTCATTTTTTTAATCGATAGTTTAAAGACTGAAAAAAAAGAAGAGAAAGTCAAGAAAGTCACAACACAAAAGATATTTTGCAATAAATAAAAAGGGATCGGAAAAAATGCCGCAACTTTGAAAATCGGTTACGCTAATCCAGTGTGGGTACTGAGGGTTAATGCTATTTTAGAGAACCATTGGATGTAAAAACGTAGAAAATGTCGTTGCATTTTGACGAGGAATTTCTGGTGCGTCAAGTAATAACATCCGTAGTAAATATCCCCAGCGAGCAAACCGAGGTAAAGACAAACGAAGCTTTTTCGCGTCCGATAAAACTAAAGTAGCGCGGCGATAAATGTCCAATAATTCCCGTCTTTTCTCAGTCGTAATAAAGCGGGCCGTTCGGGAAAAGCGTTGCCATTTATGAAAAACACCGTCATCGGTACTCTTTCGGCGCAAAGAGAACGGGTGGAGCGAGGGGCCGACGGACGGCCAGAGGATGAAAAAAAAAGAGGGGACGATTTCTCTTACTTGCCGTCATTTTCTCTGCCTGACATTATCCGGGAGTCTCGTCACGCGTGCGATCGAACGAACAAAACGTGTTCGATGGACACGATTGGTCGGTGTAACGATTTTTATGGCCAACTCTCGGAAGAACGATCAGCCAAATAAATTGCTGGCACACGCGATAAAAAAAACGTCTAGCATAGGTGGCGGGAAAACGGGAATAGAAAAAAAGGGACGACGGGGCAATGGAATAGCAGAAGGCCAGCGGGACAACGGTGGATAGGGGAGGAGAGAGCGGAGAGATATCGCAGTTGGGGCGAGTTTGGTAAAGTTGACGGGCGATATTACGGAGCGGGCGTGAAAAACGAGCGGGACATAAAAAAATATCATCCCCGATCCCTTTGTCCGCCCCCGCGATCGAGGTCGGCGGGTCAGCCACTTGATAAAAGCGAGGAAAAAAGAAAAGAGAGATGCCGAGCCTGTTCCCTTGCTGTTCGCCGCTCTAATTACGGCGACGAACACGGACCGACGCCGATAACAGACGATCGAAGCCACAACGCGACAATAATGCGATAATGACAGTGATGACGTAACAACGAGCTTAGAGATTTATGAAAATTGAATTACGCAAAATCGTCGCAGGAATTTTTGATGGAACGTATTTGAAACCGACTTATCGTGCCGAACGTTGCTTACTGATATAATATTCATGATGCTGTACGATCGGCTATACGTTTATCTCTCTAAATGCCGTTCGCCAAACGGCAAAAGAATTTCCAGCGCTGGTACACACTGTACATACGTATGTATAATTAAACTAATTGCGCGGCGCCAGCAGCGCTTTGCTTCATTATATTGTCGGGTGATTCTGACCGGCCATACAACATCCGCGTTCAATCGAATATTGCTTTTATGACATTTGTTGTACTAATTCGTCGCGTTTCTCGAATTATCAGTTTATCCTCCGGCCTATGTACGTAGACAAATGCATATACAATTTTATATCGGTGCGTCGTGTAAAAGCAAACGTTAAATATCCAACCGTCTGACCAATGCCCCCTCAATATTCCGGACAAAACATTTTCACTAAATGTAGTTATATGTGAATTTCGCTTTTCGATGACACTATATAACATAAAAAATGCTCGCAAAATATTTTTTAACGATTAGTTTTATAACAGTCGTTATATTAAATACAAAATATAGAATAGATAATATATATAGAATATCGTTTTTTTGTTTGTCAAATGGAACGTTATTTAAATTGATTATTTTCACGATAATTTAGTTATTATTAATTCGTCATTCAGGAAAGTAACGATTTTTCGCGTAAATTTGGGCACGTAATCAATGACGTAATTATGGACGACGAGGAGGAGATGGTAACAGGAATATTCATTCAATTCGATCCAATCATCGAGTTGGATTAGAGGCATTAGCGGAAAATGTCGTCCGTCTAACAAGCTGCGATTAGACCTCCTTCCGCATCCTGTCGCGGCGACATCCTTCGAATTGGGTCTCGTTATCCACGCTTCAATATCTTGCGGTTGGCTGATACAAATACATACGTATTTGTGCGGCTGCGCACGGCTTGAAACTAATTCCGTGTTCGTCGGTTTGCCACAAACGCGCCAATTCGTAGGAACTGATATTCGGCGGATATGCAAATCGCCGATCGGTCGCCGATTCTTGTTCGAAAATCGGCAAGCAACTCGAGTTCGAGCAGCGCTTTGTACCTCGCACGAATATTCTCATCGATGTTGTTTGCATACGAGCGCGGAGCATCTCTCCCTCTCTTTTTCTCATTCCCTCACGATCCTCTTTGTCAACACAAGAGCATCGTTAAGTGGTTCGAATGCAGCCGCTCGTGAAATGCAATGAATTACAAAAAAGCCTATGCCTCGCTAGTTTTGCGATTCGCCAAACATCTCTCTCTCTCTCTCTCTCTCTCTCTTTCTCTCTCTCTCTCCCCCTCCCTCCCTCCCTCCCTCTCTCTCTCTCTCCCTCTCTGGATCTTTCTCTCTTCGATGCGGCTTGATTTCACGTCCCGAGTAACGAGAAAAAAAAATACGCATGTAAATTAAACTAAGAGATCTACATCTCTCTTATATTCGCTGTGCGCGATTCAAGAGAGATGCGTATAACAGTACGTTCCAGGATTCCTGGCTTTTACGTTAATGATATATTGTGAGGCGAATCTGGAGTTTCTCTATCCTTTGAAAAGCTTTTTCTTATCTGGTCGTTCACTCGCTTTTCCGTATTACGACATCGCGCTACACATATAATACAATAATCTCCCACATTGGAGGATGAGATCTGTCAGAGTCGAGAATATACCGGAGATTGAATCGCGCCCGAATGAAGTCGGTTCTAGCGTGAGTTTATTCAACAAACAACCAATCAGGATGCCTCCCTCTCCTGCGAACGGTTTAAAAAGTTAATCCGTCAAAAGCAATTCCGTTTCTCTGTTCCTGTCACAACGCTCTATCGTCTGCTGCTCTTCGTAAACTTCCAATCGATTCCGCACACCGCGCCGGAGTAAGCTAAATATTTATCAACGTGCCGGACGGAAAATGCGTTATTTAAATGCGGCGTTGCCTAAACGGATTGACTGTGCGGCATCGACGTGTACGCGTGTTCTAGCGCGTACATGAGCGTGTCGTGCAGGCGGAAATGTTCCATATCCGCGAAGTGTCCACGCCGCGTCACGTTGAATTCGTCGTAAATTGAAAAACAGAATCAATCTGGCTATCGAGTGCAAAAAAGAAAACTATTAAAACTAACAGTTAAAAACAGTTGAAACTATTAAAAGAATAAAGTATCATTTACACAGCTATTTGTAAATAGGCATGGAAATTCATTCTAAGCCGCTTCTAATGGAAAGCTAGGATCCCCTCTAATCGACTTTGTCGCTGAAGATATCCGCAGACTCGAACCGGAGGCAAGAGCACGGGAGGAAAAGCGCAAGGATAAATTTGTAAAGTTAATCCGACAAATTTCACGAGCAACGAGACCGGGATTTGCAAATTTGAACCGCTCGAGTTTCACGAGGATCGTAATTATTCCTGCTGGAGCGTCAAGACTGATTACAATAGCCCCGTGGTGGCTCTAATTCAACTGGATCTCCTTGAAGAGAATGCCGTCCCGGGAACGACAGCCCGGCCGCCGCTAATTTCGTAACATCCCCGTTAAGTTATTCCATTTCGTGTTGTTGTGTGTTCTGTTATTCCGCGGCCGTTTGAGAAAGTAAAATAACGTCGCGATAAAATAAAAGTCGAAATAAAAGTCCAAGCTCCTGTAACGCCCGTTCGCGCGCATTCCCAACATTGTTGACTCCGGAATACGGACGGAATTATTTAAATCGAATTCGGCCGACATTTCTCAAGCGGAGCGATCCTTTCCTCGTTGTAAATTTCTGGCGAATAATATATGTGTGCCGTGCCAACGGAATATTCAACGTTACGGAGGTGAGGGAGATCGGAACTTTCGTCATATCCTCTCGAGCTGCAACTTACGAAGCGGACGAGACGTGGGCCGGAAAAATCCTGGGGAACTCGAAGAAAAGAGGGAGCCGCGAGAGGGAACGGAATTCGCCGAGGGACGAGTCAGTGGGGCCAGGGGAATAACGAGAAGCGAGGAAACATGGAATGGAGATGAAAGAGCCGAATGAAAAAGAGTGTCTCGTGCACTCTAGAGACAACCAAGGAAGAAAGATGTCTCCGGCATGCTCAAGCGGCAACGACGGTGACGGCTAACCCGGGACTTTTAAATTCCACGAGCTTCCGCAGAATTGCGCCGAATGCTAGAAGGATATGCGGTACGCGAATACTCATTCGTCATTTTTGCTTCCGCAGGAAGGTCGGTTTAATTAAATGTTTGCGGAACGGCATGGGACGTCGCCGCGAAAATTACCGCGCGTGGGTACCTTCGTTGCGCCAACGACGGATGAATATGCGACGGAAATTTTCCCGACGATATTTGGGAGCGCGCATGCAGATCCAAGGATACACAGATGGTCCCAGAAGTCATTTGCTTCAGCGGTAGATCTTGCGACATATTCAAAGTAGAATTAAGGGCGTAAGCGAAGCTAAACGAATTTTGCGCGCAGTAGCCATACCATTATCGTACGGAGAATAATCAGGGTTGGGAAATAACGCATTACTTGTAACGCCGTTACCGTTACAATTACTTTTTTTTTGGTAACAAATTGGTAACGATGTTATATTTTTTATTAGTAACGGTAATGGTAACGCAGTTACATTTTTTTGGATAATGTGATAACTGATAACGAATATAATCTTATCTTTTATCGTTACTTTTATCGTTACTATGCATACAACACATATGTATGGAACGGGCACAAGCGAGTTTTAAAAAGGAAAGCATTATATTTGATCATATTACGATTAACTACAACTATTTATAGTTTTTGTGTTGATCTAGTCAATTAGCGACGTATATATAGGCAATTGGATGTCGTTTTAAAAAAAATCAAAATTGGATGAAAAAGAAAATTGTAACGACTCATTATTTTTTGAATAATATAATAACCAGTTACTTTTCAAAAGTAACTTTCTCAATTTTGAGAATAATAATATTATATAATAATAATATTATCTGGATTACGTAGACGATTGTCTATATCGATATTTTCAATCAATGTCGTCCCGAATCCTTTGGGAAATTCATAAATGGATGAATTCCCTTCGGTCTCCGTATGTATTCTCCTCTACGTTATTGTCAAGTTACAAAGCAACGTCTGTCGTTCTTGTTTCCAGATATTCGTTTCTCCATACAGGCTATTGAAAATCCTTCGATGGTTTGGTTGCTCGATGAATCGCGGAAGGACATCTGGGCGGGACCGAAGTTCACCCGATAGCAATCGCGATTCCGACTTCTTTTTTTTTGTCATTTTTCTTGCACTTTCGCCTCGGACAGACGCGGTCGACACGAGCGTCGGTATCCCTTCCGCTCGGCCGATAGACGACGATCTCGGCAACGTTCCTAGAAATGTATGGTAACCGCATACGCCGTACGAGTTGGGGCGGGTTACTACCTCGGAAGCAAGAATTCGCCGGCAGATTTGTTTGTGGATCTAATTTGTGATTTAGATCGTGGAAGATATTTATGACCCGCGGTCCGTCGATATTCTTCGGGACACCCGTTCTCGTATTTGCATTTCAAGATGAATAAATACGAGGGTGAGTTCTTGCTGTGTGAAGCGCCGCGAATAACTCTGGCCGTTCCCCTCGTGAATCCTAGATAAATATAAATACATGAGAAACACACACGAAGAAAATTAAATCCACGGAGCGTAAGAAATTATGTGCGTGGCGCATTCGCCAATCTTAACAAAAAGACAAAGATTTAAATCAAATCCAGGTGTAGTCAGACATTCAGATGCGCTCAAATATATTCAGATTTATTAATATCACAATCTCTCTCACAAGATTCGTAAGATTTTCATCATTTTTATTCATGTTTCTAATGAGTGCTATCTCTACGCACGTTTTATTAATTTTAAATTTGCGTTCGCTAATTTAAACTGAGTGATTCAATCGAGATCGAATAGCAGCGCATCACTGTCGAGCAAGAATATGGAGACGCCGTGAATCCCGATGAAGTTTCCAACGTAAGGCGGACTTACACCTTTCTTTACACGTTCTTTTTTAAGTAAACTTCTCCCTCTTTAATGTTACCAGACTCTGCTGCCTTGAGTTTTGAAAGTTCATTCCTCCGTCCGTCTTGTTTTACGTCAGGGCTACCGAGATTGCGACCGAGAAGGAAACGAGCTGTAAAGCCAAGTGGAAGTTTAATAACATTTCTATAAAACATGCTTCGCTCGAGAAAGTTTATAATAATATTTACCGCGCGTTGCAGCTTAATTTATGTCGCGTACAGAGCATCGTTGGGTTCTTTAAGCGCTTCGTCACTTGTTAAGAATTCCGATCTTGCTTCTCGATCAACCGTGACCGCATAAAGCTAACGCACGTCATTTCATTACAGTAACTGTATATATGCCCTAACATTTTGATTACAGCTTGCTAAATTCCTAGTATATTTTTTTCTTTGACCTCGCTGATTCACAGCCAGTATATCTGTTTGCGGCGAAATCGATGGGCGGACAGATTCAATTGCGATCGGAGGAATGTTTGTTTTTCTTTTCTTTCTCTCTTTTTTTTTTAACGGTTAACCACACGAGCCAACGTGAGTTTTATCGCGCACGTTATTCCAGTTGAAGTGTCGCGCCATGTTGGATACACCTCGGTTTTTATTGAACGAAATCCATATCTGCGTTGCACGGCGCGTACGGATCCGGTGCGACACGTCCCCCGGGGTCCACCGTGAGGCACCGGGGTCCCGCAACCCTGCCTGATGGCTAAACAGCGCCAGTTTCTGGTGTGTTTCGACGACAGGTATCAGCCGCGGGCACAGTGTTGGATCGGGCGCAGTGTTGAATCGTGTTCGACAACGAGCAGTGATCCGGGTCTAATCTCTCTCCGGTCCGATACGTCGTGGAACGAGGCGACTGCAAGTTTGCGAATTGTTTCGCGTTATCACCCGTAAGCTGGGGCGGTTATGATACAGCGAGTATATAGCACGTCGATACATCGTGAATCCGCATTTTCATTACGCAGAAAATTTGATGCAACGCAAGTTTTTGTGGAAAATTATTTTGTATCATGCGCAAGATGACAATGTCGACGCTCTAAAACCGCGCTCGGAATGTAATATCGTTAATCGGGAGCGTTTAATCGAGCCTTCTCGTGTTTACCGGGCGTTGCAATATCTAATATGGATCGACGAAACTGGGACGCTTGCGATGATACAAGAACACCCCTGCTGCATAGAACCGCTTTTATTATTTTTTTCTCCTTTTTTTTTATACTGGCTATGGATACGTGAGCCGCCGGTATACCCGGGGTGCTTTATGATGTCGTTAAAAGCGTCGCCCCTATCTGCTGCGAGCGCGTACGGCGTCCTGGAAATATCGCGGCTCGCACGCTGATGGTCTCAAATTTACGTACCGAAGACAACGATACGCGTTCAATGATCTTTCTCATCCATTCGCTCGGATAACATGTTTTTGCGTGTCTTCTATCCCGATACTTTATCTTGATTGGATACCGCGCATGTTAGAGGCATAAAGTTAAAAAAAAAATAGATAAACCAATAACAACTCGGAAGCAGAAGTTATGCATTGACGTAAGCACGTATTGTTCGCTTGTTTGTCCACGGCCGTAAATTTATTTGGAAAACTGTCGCAACATATCGCGATATCCTTTACAAGGAAAATGCATTAGGTCCGCGGAACCATAGTTCGAAGATAAATGGACTTTCAGGCTCGAATGTTTTTGAGAATTTGCGTGAGCCAAACTTGACGCGATGCTGTTTCGTAGATTCGAAATCGACTGTGGAAATATGAGAGCAGAGACTCGATCGCGATGATCGCGATTAACCCTTAGGACCTACACTTCAAAAAAGTCCCTATCTACACCTACTCGGGTATTCCTAACCCGGCGTTTTCTTTTGCTCGTATCTCAGATTATAATGCATCGATTTTAATTAATTTTTTTTAAATCGATAGTTTAAAGACTGAGAAAAAAGAACATTCCGGTGAGAAAATTGAAAAAGTCGTAGCACAAAAGATATTTTATAATAAGTAAAAAGAGATCCGAAAAAATGCGGCAACTTTGAAAATCGACCCGGGTTACGCTAACCCAGTGTGGGTACTGAGGGTTAACAATGAATGTGTATATCGATGAACTGACAAATAAATTGATTAGGCGTTTGCATGTAATACCGATCGTAAGTTGGCCTTTAGCTGACTACGAGCACCGAGGGGGTTGTACTTACGGGATTTAGATGGGACAACCGCGACGACGTCGGCACCTCATTGTAATTCGAGCCCCACGTTGGAAGTTACCCCGTGTCGAATATCCAATGAGCCTTAAGCGTCTTAACTTTTCGAAGATCAAGCGCTTCTTAGCATCGACGAAGATTACCTCGCTACATATTCATACACACTTTCACTGTAATTAATTAATGCACAATTTTCTTTTTCACGTTCACGCGCAATATTGCACCACCTCACTAGATTGGCAATAATTCCAGTTTATAAAAGAAAACAGATTTCAATAAGACAAGGATTAACGCCGCTATTAACGCGTTATGAATAATTTAATTCAATCCGCTTTTAACTGCATCTATTATTAAAGATGCCTGCAGAAGTTCTTATATCCTAAAAAGCAGGAATTTTACCAAAAATTTGTATAATTTATTAATATAGAGATTCTTATTATCTATAATTAATTAATAGAGATTCTTAAGAGTGAGAGAGAGAGAGAGAGAGAGAGAGATTATATATCGAACAGCATAAAAGTTTATATGGAAATCACGTGAATATTTATATTAGAAATTACATAAACGTGATGTTTTCTGCAATGTCAGAAAAAGTATTGCGTGCACTTTTTATTTTTTAAATAAAATACTAAGCTATCGAAAAAGCCGCATGTATTCTGCGTGTACGATTAAAATGTTGCTAGTAAATGCACATATTTCTCTACTTTGCAATTGAAAGTTTAACAGTGGAATCTAGCGGAGTAGAATCTCGCTTCTGGGAAAAACAAGGCAGTTTGTTCGCTGTCAATCACGCGATGCGTTGATCTATGTACATTTTCGAAAAATCCTCGGCGAAATCTCGCGGAGGATCGATTTTTCTTTGCCCGCCCGCGTTCTGCCCATCACCATCACGCATCCGTCACATCGTTCGAATCGTTAATTGCCCCTGTAAACGCATTCTAATTGGAAACCACCAGTCGGCGAGGGAAATTCTATTGAGCGTGCTACGAAACTGGACGCCCGCGTGCGCGTTACCCGCATTGACGTCATATGACAATAGATCAATATCCGGCTCACGTGAAAACAAACATTACCTTTGCATTCCGCGTGCATTCTGCACGCGAAATCTAATAACTCTACCGCAAGAATCTCGACGCTATTTGTATCGTACCGTCGGTCACTTGCAACATCGTTAACAGATTTCATATCCAAATAATTTTAACAGTGACAGTATCGCGAGAATGGAGCTTTGTTAGTTTCAATTCTGACAGCTCTCGTCCAGCGAAAATAGTAACTCCAACTTCGCGTTTTTAAACCTCGATATGATACATCTAAATTATATCTATGTGGGTTTTCCTGCTATCGCAATTATTTTCTGCTTTTCGCAGCTATTTTTGAATAGCGTCATTCTATAACTCAATTTCGCGCACGTGCCCCCCACAACGAATATCAAATGATATTCCACCCAGAAAATCTTCTTTCTGCCCGGGAAAGCTCCGGCCGCGCTTTACCGTCGTCATGGATGACGTATGCCGTCTGGCGCGTCGAGAAGGGTCGTTCAGGATACTAAGATAGAGGCGATGCTTCGAGGCCTCTGAGCGAAGAAATATCGTCGAAAGAGTCAGGAAGCCAATTTCGTCTCGCGCATACCCCGTCTCTGAAAAGGATCACGTTTAGACCCGGACTAGCAGAGAAGTCAAAACGTAAATCATATTAGTCTCTTTCCTTTTCGCCCCTCTCCCTCATTCCCACTGCGGGCGTTGGAGAAACGGAGACGAATGGCGGTGTAATGTACTTTGAAGTTTGCAGGCTAAAGTGACCGCGGTTATCTTGCCGGCGCGACGCTATTATATTTTGCCATTACCTTCCACGCCTCTCCCTCCCTTCCACCCCCCCCTCCTCATCCCCGGTGCCGCGGTCTGCCACCCCTCGCGAAAGTCAACTAACCGCGTTAATGTCCAGTACCAAAATTCGGAGCGGGTCAAAGTTCGTCGTTCGACCACATCGACGTTAAGTATAACGAAGTGTAACACAATGATCGCAGTTGAAATTTCGGAAATTGAGAACTCCGCGAGAAGCCAAGACGCGATCTATTTGAATTTTCCACGCACACAGTGGCGAATCCTCTTTTTATTTTTACGGCACTTTCAGCGCTGCAGCTGGGCACGAATGAAATTTTCTTCTGATTAATGCGGAAAAGCGACCGGCCGGGATTTAGATTCGGTTATTACAGGCCCGGTCGCGCCACGCGCCACGGGCGTCGTCGTCTAGTTACAGAGACTCATATTCCGCCCCCCTTCCCCCCTAGGACAACGTTCTTACCGTAATGAAATCCGCGGCTATTCCGCCGCTGCGTTTCGTCATTCTTAATGCTCCTTTTGTCGTCGTACATTTACCCGCGTAGTACACCGCGGCCGTATTTCGTCGTTCTCGAGTCCGCTTACCACAATGCGTATTTCTTCGCGCAGTACGTAGCAGACACGTACTCAGACGTGGTCAGACGCGCTACCGTCTGTAATTCAGGAGCCGGCCCGGAAAGTTTTCCGGAAAAATGGATATTGTGCGAGAAGCCGTAGAAATTTTCGACGAGGAAATGTAGCGCAGCCCCGAAGTTTGTCCGCGCGCTTGGCTATCGAACGACCTTACTTGTGACTTTATTCGTTTCTTTATTCGCGACTTTATTTGCAAGTAAATACATAAATGTGTGTATTGGCTGAGATCGAAGTTTGCAAATCGTCTACGACGAAAACAATCCGGGGTGATTTCGTAAGTAGATACATATACGCTACATTAGTGTAGAATATATAGATGTGAATAGACAATAATGTCAAGTACAGAGAATTATTTTTGCGTCACATAGGCATTCTGTCTATCTCCTCGAGAATCATTGTATGATTTATTCCAGATTGTGTACACGTCTTATATCACGGAAAAAAAAATTTGTTAACTTAACTAAATCTTTCAACTAAATAAAATTTATTTAGTTCAAGTATTTATTTATTTAACTTAAAATTTTATTTAGTTGAAAGATTTAGTCAAGTTAACAAAATTTTTTTTCCGTGTACTCGCTTCGAAGCAGTCTGTGTCACATTCGACAAAGAAATGCAATTCTTGCACTAGTGCTTGTTTCGTTCGGATACTTTAATTACAATAGTTGGGGTAAGAATGTTGTCGCTAATATGGTTGTCGTTATTATTTGTATTACTGCGTCACTCAATATTACGGTCATGATCAAAGCTCGTCTTCGGTAGAATTGAAGAGACACGAGGGAATTAATTAACGCCGCTCTTGTTCGTGTATTCTCGATAAAATATCATCTCTGTCGCATATTATATGGAGAATAACGTCGGAAATGAATTTATCGTAATAGTTAGTAGTTAGTAGCGCGTTATGCTCTCGGACTGCATTTTCCTTCTGTTATGTTTCAATTAAACTTAATTAATGCGCGACGAAAGTTTTCGCTATAATAAATCGAATGTTATATCGCATTAAATTTACATAACTTGATGGAACTTATCTCGTCGTTTTCCGCAATAATATCCACCATATTCGTGCTATTAAGAAACAATTCTTAGCTACGGCAGTTGATGGAACTTAAGGAAATGAAATGGCTCAATGTAGCGCGAGATGTCGATTATTTCAATTTCCTCGGTCTGAGATACAAAATTAACATGATCAGATCATTAAGCCGTAAAAAGCTGCTTCCGCGATGTCTACGATCCTTTCTCACGCTCAGAGGATGAAAATATTTTCTTTCCGCAAGATATACGCGCTCCACTTCCTTAGTCAGGTAGACTACGTGCGATCTTCCGAACTCCCATACCACCGATCAGAGGCGATTTACTCTCTGAAGAGAAGCTCTTTAAAGCGGAGCCTTACTCACGTCCGGCTCCGGCATCGATCCGATATTGCCGGGATGAACCAAAAATTTTATCAAACCTCGCCTGAATTCCGGACGAAATTCCGAGGAGATATTTCCTCTACTTTATGAGTTCCCAACCCTTTCACGCACAAGATCCGCGCAATTTTGATAAGAAAAATAC
This sequence comes from Aphaenogaster floridana, assembly GCA_003063835.1. Lineage (NCBI taxonomy): Eukaryota > Metazoa > Arthropoda > Insecta > Hymenoptera > Formicidae > Aphaenogaster > Aphaenogaster floridana. Next base: position 743,657 of record NJRP01000095.1, on the reverse strand, counting down.
TTTACGTGCAACATCTTGTGCGAGAAATCGTGCAAAAAGGCCTTCACGAAAAAATTCCTCCGTAAATTGCACTTGCACACTGCAACATTCTTTTCTATTTATTTTCTTGTTTACCTATATATTTATTTTATATTTAATCTCTGAAATCGACGAGATCTTATAAATTGGAAAGTAATGCGAATAAACGAATTCATGCATTGTTTTATAAGTTATACTACTGGCGCTAATTCAAAGTAAATTGACGGACGTAATTAAGATTTATCACAACATGCACAAGTCGATGATGATGGCTTGAATCTTTGTTAGCACTAATGTAATATATTAACATTTCCAATTCTTTCAAAGCTGTTCCAAATCAACAACTTTCATCATATATATTTGCCTATAATTTCCGTTCCGAATACAAGGAATTCTAACTCAAACATCCATTCTATCAGTGGATGGGGAGAAATACGTAAAAATTCAAAAAATGTATGAAAACAAATGAATCCTCGTGATTAACTGTAAAATTTATTGTTATTATTTCGTAATTTTAGAAATATTTTATCAGGGTGAACGTGAAATATTCCAATAAAGCATCGAATTTACGGTAACATATTTACGAGAATAATTTGAAATTCAGGATAGGTAAGAGCTACGTTTATCTTGAGCATTGTCGCGCAACGTGTAAATTTGTATCGACGTATACTTCTTGGTGGCGCACAAAGGTCCGGGAAAAGTCGCATGCATTTTTCTTGCACGTGCCACGTCTCTCTGCGATACGGGAACGCAACAATGCGTATCCGGCGCGAAGCCACGGCGCGGGAGAGGTGCTGCGGACGGGCCATAAATATCGCCCGACCGTCATAAAGCTTACTTTATTTGCCTAACTTCTGCTAAAGGGAGAAAGGGGAACAGGGGATTATATAGCGCGGGAGGTTGAGTCGAATAGTACTCTTCCTGCCGGTTTCCTTCGGTGGAAAAAGGCAGCTAAAAAGGGCGGGAAGGTACGGCAAAGACGCGAACGAAGCTCAGGACATCCGCCGCGCCGGGATGATGCATCGCCACCCTAGGCGCGTACACAATCTCCGGGGATCCTGCGAAGTTGTTTTGGCACAACGCCATAAGCACGATACTTTGACGAAAAAAATGTGGTGACCTGTGAAATGAAAAGAAGCGAAGAGAGTACCGTCTGAATTATATATAAGATGTATCAGACAGGCTGTTCACTTCGAGCCGTATATTTTTCGGGCCAAACCAAGAAGAATAAAAACTAAGAAAAATCAATGCTTCTGAATGAAATATCAGTAGTTACGTCTTAAATAAAAAAGTATACGATTTCCAAGTTGATCTCCGAGTAAAAATGTATGCCATGATATATTTAAAATATGGATATATATATGTACCTACGTATTACGAATCTAGCGAGAAGTAATGAACTAATTAACATTGAATTTACATAGAACGAAGTGCGATTGTAAATTACTCGATTGATCCGTTGTCCACGAAAAAGATGTGTTCCTTAGTAATTAGGTTATAATTGCGAATAGTAGATTGCCGGAACTATTTGGAAAGCGTGTCTTTTGTCAGAAACATGAAACACCGCAGGAGCTGGGTAATAAGGCCGGCAACATTATTAATTGGCGCAATAATGGCCAACGTGTCCCACTCCGGAATGATATAAGAGTTAATCCAGCGGAGTGCGCCGATATTCGTGTCGCTATACATCTATAACGACGGTATTACATCCTGTACGACCCATACCATGTCTTTCACCACTCCAATCAGCTTGTGAGACACGATTCCTCCGTGCTTTGACTACCGTTCTAAATACATCTTATGCATCACGCATCAGGATGGGACCGCGGAAATGTTGACCAAACTCCATCCGTCACGATGTAATCAATTGCTTGATTTAACAACAGTTCCTGTACTTCCTGTAGTTAGATCGACGGTAAACAGGCTCCTCGAATTACGCAGTTCATTTCAGTAAAATTACACGTGTATGCTTTGACTAATTTTGGCAATTATATTTTGCAAGAGAATGAAAGAAAAAAATATATATCGTAGCCGGAATAAAATTAAAAAATATTCACAGGAAAAAGATTAATATTATTAAACATTTTAGAGAATTTCGAACGATTTCCGATGTGAAATGATAAAGATCGTTGTCAAATATTGAAACGTCAAAAGTCACTGGATCCGAGTTTGACGAATTTGACCTCGTACCACGCATTGAAAATGCAACATCGCGTACGTTGCACTCCATTGCACTTTGTCATCCCGACGACCATCGGCGCGGCCGAGCTTCTAATTAATTGCAGCCCGGCTCTCCTCTTCAGGAACAAGTGGGGCGGCAGAGTTGATAGCTACTACCGAGGTGGAATTCAAATTAGCTGGCATTACATGGCGGAGGCATCTCCCTCTTTTTCGTTCGCCATTTCTGTTGGAAGCGACTCTTTCTTTTTTCTTTCGTTCGGCCGAACCTCGGTTATTTTGCTTCCAAGATATTCCGAAGTCGCCCGCGCGCGTTTGCCACTATCATCCGCCTCTTACGCCAGTAAATTACACGCAGAATGAGGGAGAAGCGAATTGCTATATTGGGCGGCCCATTTACCTTTGCTTCCTACTGCCTGACCGTATTTAGGATAGTAGATGCGACCCGTATCAGTTCATTAAACAGCCGTGCATACGGTTACCGAATTAGGTGCACATTCTCTCAATAAGAGAGATAGTTAGATAGATAGATAGTAAAATTAAATCCTCTCAATGAGAGAGAGAGAGAGAGGGGAGGGAGAGAGGGAGAGAGAGAGAGAGAGAGAGAGAGAGACGAATATTGAAGATTTTGCTAAATTATTAAATCCGAACAGGTACGTTAATATTATTATTTGCACACGTATAACATATACACTGAGAAAAAAAATTGGTTGAAAAATGCAAAATTTGTTTTGCCGAACTAAATTATTTAGTCCGATACGTTCAAATAAATATAAGTT
>NJRP01000095.1:721076-739677 GCA_003063835.1 Aphaenogaster floridana | reverse complement strand
TATATATATATATGGTAGTGCTATTTCGAACAAAATAATTTAGTCCAGCAATTTTCATGCAATACATCTGTATCACTTGGTTGAATTAACTGTTGCTTATTCAATGAAACTAAACAACTGTTGAATTAACAAAATTTTTCGCCAACTAAACGAAATTAGTCCGTACAACCAATTTTTTTTCTCAGTGTAGGGATATTTAAAATTGAGATATCGGTAGCATGACGAAGCTCGAGAGAGCACTCGAAAGACGACTCGCGCAGCGACATTCTGCCTGGTGCGCGAAAATAAAAATATTATTTAAATGAAAGGTGAACGTACGTACGGGTGTATGTATCTCAGTCCCATAAATCTCGAGCTCTCCTTCCGCGACGCGCGCAATGCATACCCTTATCACTCATAATATTTCACGTTGGAAATATGAACACGTGCGCGTGTGTTACGACGAACATGATGGCGCGTCACTCTGTGCGCACTTCGCTGTATTATTTATTCTCGTTTCGGTCGGAGCCGCAAAGCAGCACGGCTGACATTAAAACTACCGCCAGGTCGAAAGGTGAAACTTGGTGGGTTCATTAACGGTATTAGGTACGGCAACGCTTTTTGGTGACCGTTTTTCACGATGCCCGTTGCCATCGCGAATATTATCGCTTTCCGGCGAAATAAATAAATTTATTACTTCAACTCGCCGTTCCCTTCGCGTGGTGGTAAATGTTTAATACGACACGCATAAATGACTTACACGGGCTTGTGGCCGCACGAAAATAGCATGTGCGTTGTAAGCGTAAAAAGCGTCGTCGATAAATCAACGAGTGAGCGCGCGTGTAACGCAGAATCCTCCATGCGTATTATTGTGCTATTATTAATGCATTTTCAACACGTAAAAGCGCGATGCATGATTAAACGATTAAAAGCTCACTGGCACGAGCTTTCGCGTTTCAACTGGCATTCGCGAGCAGTCTATAAAAAATTCGCGTGAAACGTACGCCGGGTAGGAGCTGATCCGTGTTTAGGAATTTTCCGAAGAAACTCGGACGCTTCGCGAAGTTTAAAGATGCCGGTAAGGCAGATAAAGTTGGCAATAATTCTTATCCCTTTCTGTGAGAGTTTTTCGTTATTCGGAGCGTCGATCAGAATATCTGAAACTTTATGTTTTTCTCATATTTGTAATTTATAAAACAATTTATTTATACATCTCAGGTTCGCGTTTATCTGATGATACGATTCGAGATCTTATTGTTAGACTTGCCAATGCCATTTTCACAAAGTGTGAAATTGTATAATACTATCGATGTGGTGTTGCCAAAGTCAAGTATGGTCAACTATATTTTTTTAAATGGAATCACATGATTTTTTTAATATAATATAATTCCTCGAGTTATTTGGCATATAAAAGTATTAAGGTAAAGTTATAAAAAAATCAATAGCTTACGAGGTATTTGATATTTTATTCTGGTCTATTTTGACATGAAATATAAAATATCTCGTAAACTATTCATTTTTTGATAACTGTACCTTAATATTTTTATGCGTAGAATAGTGGGATGAATCAATTGCTGTGAGAAAAACACATGGTTGCTTTTCAAAAAAATTATGCAATTTGCAATATGCAATTACCTTTACCTTAATACTTTTATATGCCAAATAACTGGAGGAATTATATTAGGTATATAAAAAAAATCATTCTATTTAAAATAAATAAAGCTGACCTTAACCTGACTTCGGCAACACCACTTAGGGTCAAACTAATATTGCCATTAAATGTGTCTTTTTAAACCCTACAACTTTTATCTGAAACATTTTCTTCTAAAATCCATTGTTTTCGAGATATTTCACCGGTCCGAGACTTTTTATTCACCCTGTATATATATGTATATACAGATATACGATTCAATTATATTTGTGATATAATATTTAGATATATTAAAATACAATGGTTAAATGAAAGATACAAACTTAAAATATGATACTAAATTATTTCTGCGAAATTAATTTATTATTCACATAGATAGTAGGAATTTCTGTATCTACAATTCACCTCTCTCACGGTATTCTCATCGGAAAATACATCATTTCTCGTACACAATGCATTTGCGTGCGTATATCAAACCGACAAATTAACTGGCGAATTTGCTTCGTTCACGCCGGAAATTAATATAAAAGCCGCTGGGTGAAGGTGAAATATAATTCGATCGGCCATAAAAGATCAGCATCTTCAACCCTCGTAGTGATTGAAAAACGGGAAGTATCCCGGGGAAATCCGCGGGAAAGTCGCGAGGGCAAAAGGGGAGAGAAAGAGAGAAGAAAAAAAAGAGAAAGGACATTGGTACGCGATGTAACCGTCGAATTTATCGCCCGCACTCGAACAGCCGTGCTCTCCTCCTTTATCCGCTGGAATCTTGGCCGTGAATCAAATCCGTGATTTATGATCCACGCGCATGTATATCAATTCCGCAACGACCCGATTATCAGGCCACCCCGCGGGCGGTCGTTGCCTTCGCTTGGACCATTGCCAACGATACACTGCATTCGCATCAAAGGAGAATGCCGTCCTCTCACGGACGCTTTCTGTGCTTTCCTTTTTCCTACGTGATACGACGGCGGTGGCGGCGACGGCGACGTCGGTGCGGATTGCCGCGGGATTTCGAGGGGATAAGCGGGTACGGGAGAGCGGCTTCGGTTGCCGCCGGTTAGATTCTCAGATGTGTGGAGCCTCATCCGCCGCGGCGGGATTTTGTGTCAATAATGCAAATTAGATCCTTTCATGGAGCAGCTTAGCAGTAAGCGATGTGATGATTCAGACCGTGCAAATTCAAAGATCCGCGTTGTGAGGGGATCGGAAATGCTACTGTCGATCACTACCGAGCTTGATAGCGCTCGAGTGTTCACGAAAGATATTTAATTGCAAGCATTCTCTCCCTCCCTCTCTCTCTCTCTTTCTCCTCCCTTTCTCTCATCCCTCTCTCTCTAATATCATGAACGAGAAAATTTTTCCTACGTTTGCGTTTCTGCATCCTTTCGTGCGCGCTATTTCCACGTCGTTGCGTGCACGGAGGATTTCGGTCGAGTAAAATATTTTAGCTGCTCGAGAGGATGGGGAAAGGGGGGATGTTAAGACCGCGATCCGGATATTTCTTACGTCTGCATTCTTCGTATCGGGGGAAAGAAGAAGGAAGGTAAAAGGAAGAATATATATATATAGGTATATTGTTACGCCTGGTACATGCGAGATTTTTCTTCGACTTTGTGCGTGTGTCTTCTTCCGAATTTTCAGGATATTACTGCATTTTATTGGGAAATCGCGGCCGATTAAATCCGATGTAATACGAATATGTGTGGTGTTACATTTTGTTACCGGGATGAAAAGAAAATATTGCCGCTACCATAGATCGTTCCGACTTTCTTTATCGCGCTCGCCCATCTGTTACGTGCTTTACGACTGCAAGACGTCGTATCTCGTAATAGCACTGTCGCTTTTAGAAGCCCCTCCCTTGCGTTGTCGGACTATAATCTTGTAGTGGAGTTTGGTGTAAAGCTGTTACGGCAAGCATGTGGAAACTCATGTTTACAGGAGCAGGGTAAGCTCAGCTTAATGACAGGAAGTTTGTACGAAAGTAAATAGGAAACATCCTGTTTCACAGAATGTGTACAGTACCATCGGTACAGGAAGAAACCTGATATTAAATTTATTATCTGATATGTCCGAGGATGTTGCATCTTGAAACCAACGTGCAAACGTTAACCATCGAAATGACATAATAGAGGGAAAAAAATATGAACGTCAATGTATATTTCTGACGGAAATTATCTCTTAGCGACAGGGAGAAATTATAATCGCATGGAAACGCGTCGTCGTGGCGAACCCTGTTAATAACCCAAGGGGATGAAACTACGTCGCACAATCCGTCAGTGCGAAGCAGTGAAGCAGAAGACGAAGAGACTCGTTTCTTTTTAGATTGCCGACAAATTCGTAAACTGACCGGTATCATCTTTCTCTCGTGTAAGCGTTTGGTTTTTTACGTCGATAATTCGTTCAGTTAACGGAATCATAAGAGATATTAACTCACTTCTCTCTTTCTCTCTTCCCTTCCTCCATTCTCACCTCTATCTCACAGCTACATTCCAACGAAAAAACGACTTAGAACGAGAGGATTTATTTATTTTTATTATTATTTACAATCAATTACATTTATATACAGCTACGTCCATTTGTTATTTTTTCATTTTTGCATATTATTTCAGTTTCCGCTAAACGGACTTCGCAATAATTCTTTAAACGACTGAGGTGATGATTGGTGATCGTGTTAAATCCTGTAAAAGTGTTAAAGCGCAACAATGATATTCATAACGTGACACATATACGTACACATAAACACGCGTGAAAATAACGGAAGGAAACAAGAAGAAAGAGAAACAGTCGTTAACGTTATCCGTAAATGCACAGTACAAAAATGTGCCGTGTGAAATGTGCTGTGACGGTGTGTCTTATGTATGGCTTGTCTGGAGGTCACCGGAAGCACCTCCGACTTGTTCAGCGAATCCGCTTTCCTGATTTTATTGCGCCGTTTGCAGGATTTGTTTCAGCTTGTGTGAGAGAAAATCGTCGATCTCGGATTAACCGAATTATATCGACCGACGCCGTTTTTCGCTTTGACATTACTAGTATTGGACAATGTCGTTCCTTTTCTACAATTCAGTAAAGCACGTAAAATTGAAAATCCGTAGAAATATTTTCAGAATTATTGATATATGTATATACATATATACACACACATATACAGGGTGGTTCCGGACATTTGCGACAAACTTAAAGGGGTGCTAGATCTCGATAAATTGAACAATTTTTGTTAAGTAACCCTTTGTCCGGCGACGCCTCCTTAAGGCGCTAGGCTCTGTTGAACATTGTTGATGCCCGTTTGACGGTTGTGTATTTCTTGACTTGACGTGCCTTGATTTTTTCTTTTGGGGGCATGTCAAAAGTTTGATGTACCCAAAATGAACTCATCCGCAGGATAACGAACGAATGTGATGTGATTCGCAATACTCCTGAAATTTTCCAGAGGGTGCGTCAGTTAATGCACCGTAGATGCAATGTTTGTATTGAGATTGCAGGTTGCAATTTTGAACATTTGTTGTTATAAAATACACAAAATAAAATTTAAAAACTTATGATTTTTTAAATTCTAATCTAACCATACAGAAATTAAACAGTATTCAACAAGGGTCAAAAACGACACTTTAGCGCCTTAAGGAGGCGTCGCCGGACACGGATTACTTAACAAAAATTGTTCAATTTACCGAGATGTAGCACCCCTTTAAGTTTGTCGCAAATGTCCGAAACCACCCTGTATATATATAAATTTTATTCTTATTGATTTTTATGACTTATATATAATGTTATCCCATTCCCAATGCTCATTTACGCGCCGCTTTATGCGCGGTACATACGATGAAAGAGTGTTCTGAGGAGATGAATTTCCCAGGCGATTCAGCGAAGTCGAAAGGAGAAATTCGAGAAGACGAATCGACGCCGCGGGTGGGGTTGGGCGCCCCCGTAACTTACCGGCTTAATGCGGCTCCACTGCGAGAGTAGATCGTGAAGAGAGTTTCCGCCTAACGAAGGGCCTCGGGGCCTAGAATTGTTAATTGGCCGCGGACTTTATTAATGATCGCGCGCGCTGCGTCAACTTTCTTAATCTCGTAATCGCGCGAACTTTCCCGCGTGAACTGTGGCCAGTCTTTTTCGAACGGATTTTCTGCACTCCTCGTGGAGGGACAGAGGGCAAGCATAAAAAATTTTTCCGGCCTTTTTAATCACGAAACTGTTTTAGGTTGCGAAGAATGCTTTGAAGGTACGCTTAACGAGAAATGCTACAGACAAAAACGAATAAGGATGATGGGTATGATTATTTATTAATACGTTGAGAGAGAGAGAGAGAGAGAGAATGCTGTGGTGGTCACCGGTTACCGGCGCTAAACTCAAAAAATATGTAAAACTCGTAAAAAATAACTATAAATATAATTATTATTAAAATAATAGACTAAACTAAGACATTCTACGCATGATAATTTTGTAAAATTCAATTATATATTAATATATTATATAATATTAGGCAAATATTACTATTACTGCAAATAATAGAGGGTATGACTCTAATAGTAAACACTCTGGCATTGCCGGAGAGACAAGCGAATTAGATCCGATATTTAACATGTTAAAACGCGATGCGAATGATTATTTGACGATTATTATATCTCGAAATTAATTTATCGTATAATGTTGCAATTAATGTAGTTATTTTATCCGTGCGTTAAAATACACAAAAAAACCCCATTTTGGTAGATAATGTACAGAATTCTATAATGGGTGTCAGATAACACTATATACATTATTAAAGGAACTATTGTTTATATTGTTTTACAATTAATGTTGTACGGGATACCATCATTCATCTCGCTATTTGATGCATCGAATGCATGCAACTATAAGCATTAATGGAAACGACAGCTTCAATATTAAATTTCATTCAACGTTTAATATTTGATGTTCGACAATTCAAAGAGGGATATTTGAAACAAGGATTCTTAAAAATGTGTTTCTATTGGTACTTCTAGGCATTCTTGCATCAAATTACGAATTTCCTGCGGTGCCAGAATATCCGAAGATATAATCCGCACGTGTTGCTGGTTGTTTCGACCGTTCGATATTTCAGATAGCTGAATAATAGTATAGTCAGGTATGCTCTATCGATAGCGCAACGATAAGCGGGGGTTCCAAATGCATTTGCAACTCTATTATGGTGCTGGGATATTGCCCGCCTTAATATGTTACGAGCTGCACGAGTCTACACTTCCTCGCTCTCTAAAATAATCCCAATAAAATTTAATAATAAATATATCTATAGATACGTACACACATATATTTAAATTGCTTTGTTCAAATCAAAGCGCGCAAATAACGATTTGCGAAATTTTTAAATCGCTTGTTGTGACATTTGTTGTTATGCTTATTCTGCATAACAACAGTTCTGCTAACAATATGTTATTACACGTACGTGCGTATATTATACTCGTATGATATCCGATAGGAATAGTAGCGGATATGTAAATATATCCATACATGTAAATGCAAAATAGATTGGGGAGGAGGCAGGCCAGCAAGGAATCATATTGGGAATAGATATTGCGTTTTTCTGCATTTAAATGGCAACGGCGACTAATCTCGGTATTTTAGGAGGGAGACGTGCCATAAAATATTTTCACGTAGTACGATGGAGGCGATCCGCGACGGGAAATTCCGATTCATTGTAGCGCAACGGCATTTATTATAATGGAGCATACTCCTGAATATTTATGCGCGACGTATTTTAAAATTACAGGAGAACGTAAAGTATAGTATTAAATTGTCCGTGATACATTGGCCGGTCTACGATGCCTGGACGATGAATACGCGTTATTCGCCGAGCGAGTGAATTTACGAGGATGGATGAATCTGTGTACGAACTGCGCGCAGCGGACTGCAATATCGATTCTGGTGATTCCGTGCATGTTTCGCATCGTGGACAGGATGAGAAAATTGACGAAGAATTCCCTCGGGCATCGAATATCCATGACGTCTTGAATCTTAATTTTCGCTCGAGACGCACATATGAAATAATCCTCTTTATTCATATGAAATAATTCTCTTTATTTACAAATTAACGCATTAATCGTTCACGTGGCAATACTCTTTATATATAATATATATTTATTTACGAACTTCAATTACAGTTGTGTGGCCATTAGCGTAATAATTTGTTGAAAATGGCATTTTCCTTGCAAAAATTTGAAGATTATATTTGTACGGGATATATTTATGTTTTAAGAATCAAGTGGAAGCATTATTGATCGAACAATATTCAGGGAGTAATGTTACATTGACATTTGTTGGAATATGATACTGTAACTCTTTTGCATTATCCATACACCTGTCTCTTATACACATCTATTGACATTTGTTGGAATATGATACTGTAACTCTTTTGCATTATCCATACACACACAGAATGTATAAAGTAAAAGAAATAATGTGAGAGGAAATATTTTATCTGTTTTACACGTACAAAAAAGGATTGCCTTTCTAAGCGGAAGGTTTTATTTCTCTTAAAGATTATTTTTTCTGTCATTTATATGAGCAATTGCAATGCGTTAATATCAAAATATGAAGTGTAATGTATATATGTATATGCTACGGTAAAAAGTAATTAAAGAAACTCAGAACAGAATATTAAACATTCGACGTTGATTTGATCTATTCTTTATTCGTTTACTTTGCACAACTCGGGCTTCAACGTTTCTGTCATGCGAAGGAAAAAGCGAGTAATTTAATTGTCGAAGACCGAGGGGCGACGATGACGTAGGATCAAAATAATTAATGCATGAAAATCCCGGTAGATCCAGAAAAACCGCATTTTCCTCCCTCGCGTCGCGGAAACGATTATCAGCTCCAGTTTGTTCGTCGTCGTCGTCGAGCAACAAGCCGAGTTTAATACCTCCTTCTCCGGCTAATGGCGGCCGCTTCCGGCGCCATTTTCCTGCTGAAAGCAGAAGCGCGCTCGTTCGACCATATACAGGCCTCGTCTCATGGGAGCCACCGACGTTTCAAAACGTCTGTACGTATTTACATCCCTCCTACCCTCAGTATGTATTTACATCCCTCCTGTCTCCCCCGTCTCATCTGCAAAAGTAATACCGTTCTATCTCGGGGTAAGTACGGGGGTGGATAGCGAAAGCACTAAAAAGAAACCGATGACGTCGATCTGTTTTTGCTCTTTGCAATAAGAGCCAGTTACTTGATACGTTTCTTGTATGTCAACCTACGCATCGCGCGCGCATTCGCGCTGAAATACTACAAGTTAAATTTCTCAATTATCCTTTTAATTATTCAAGAAGAAGAGCGAAGAATACAATCGTGCGGGAGTCACAATTATAGAATCAATGAATAAAATTACGTTCTGGGCTATTACGTGATACTACAATTTTCATTTTAAACAACTCTCTTTGTATTATCTCTTTCTTTTTTACATTTTTTAGAGATCATTGCTGTAAAGCAGATTATTTTATCGTTCGCTAAAATCGTTAGCTTTATCATTTTACAATTAAATGCACGATTTTCTTGAAATTTTGTTTGGCGAGTTCACGTTTCTAGTTCATAATATGAACACTTCTATTTTCTTTTCTCTGGTGTACCTTACGTTGTGATGTTTGCATGTTAAAAGAGCTCGACGAAGGTATATTTTATTACTCTTTAGCAAATATTTATGTAACCAAGCGGAGATCCATTTGCATAACGGAGAAAATCTTCTGAAAATAGCTCGAATAATATCTTGGCCACAAGGACAAAGCCCCGGGCCATCTCAGCGAAGAAAGGAGGAGAAAGAGTAAGATACTCTGGGAGGACTTACTTGCGGTTGTCTATTCTTCGAGAAACGGAACTGTGGCTATATGATGGCCCGCGTTTATTTTTAACAGTTAGCGTATTTTTGCGACAAATCGATTTTCTGAAATTATTTACGAAATAATCTTGTACGAGAAATAGAAATGCAGTTTTCCGAGATTTTTCAATTATATTCAACCATATTCAATCAATTATATTCAAATATATAAATATTTATTTGATTTTAAATTTATAAAGATATAACTACTTCGCCAATTAGTCTTTACTTATAATACTTTATTTTAAATGTCTCTGTCGCGTAATTACTTGCTCAATAGTTTGTTTTTCGCGAAAATCTTGCGTCTTCTATAAAAAATTCAGTGATCAATATATTCCCGTCGATTATTGATAATTACAACGACAAACGTCATTAAAATTTAATTCTCCGAAAGAAATATTCTCCTACAAAGTTTTTGCAGCGACTGAGACAAAAATGCTGGAAAGCTGGAAAGCTTGTTAGAGGCTTTTTCATAAAAGTGAAAAACGGCGTACCCGTTTATTGGACTGCTTCATCTAATCACATTTTCCGATACTTTTTTCTAATTGTGTGTGAAAATTGCGTAGCTTTACACTTTCATTTAGATGTATTTTAACATTTTAATGGTTTTAGTGAGCTATAAATGCACATACTTATGTTTAGAAAGTGAACGACATCGCAATATCATATAAACGGTGAACAAACAGAAAATCGATCTATACTAGGAAATTGGCCGATATAGAGGAGCGGGATAAAATTTGTTTGGTATTGTCGAACGGAGATGGGGAAAGCTGCGAAGCGGTTAATGGCGTGAAATTCGTGGAAATTCACTTTTCTTCTGTCGACGCGGTGAGGATGACAAAGACTGCTGGCATGTTGCCACGACGGACGGCCGAAGCGGAACTTGTTAAACATTAATTATCATCCCGGAGGCACCATTTTATCTCCTCGCTCAGGCCAGGGCGGGATGAGTTTTCACTCATCGAACGGGTTTTATCGTTACGTCGTCGAGATATGTGTAAGTGACGGAAAATTTCGAGCATTTGAGTACGGTCTGACCGACAATTCGATACTTTTGCGGACATTATCAGCTTTTTCACCGGTTAATTTGACTATCTCACACTTCCACAAAAATCCAAAACGAAAGCGATGCCAATTCTTCCTCTGTAAAAACTGTTTAAGGTCTTGTGGTCTTGATATTTGTTCCTTTGATTAATTAGCAATCGATTTTTCCTTAATTAAAAGTGCTAATTAAAAGTTATTACACACCAATTGCCTTTGACATAAGTACCAAAGATTACTGAAAATGAATAATCTTCTTGTAAAGGATTTTTTGGACTACAATTAAACGACAAAATCTTGTCATTATTTTCTGAAGTATTTACGAGCTAAATATTAAAAATAAGTTACGATAATTTCTTAGTAATGCATTTATATTTCATGATTGAGATATAATTACATTTTGGCACAAATCAAATTATAACTCGCTGTATAACTAAGTTTGTTACTTATACGGAAGCACAAGCGTGTTTTGCGGTAATTTTGTACGCATTTTTTTTATGGCGGGCTGATTAGCCCGTGGAAAGATCGAAGTGCAAGCGTAGTTAATCCCTGTAATTTTATTTGTAAGAACTTTTCAACCCCTGCTTGTGCTCTCGAGTTTCGTGACAGCGAAACGATGACGGGATAGATGGATGCGGTACGGGATGGATGCCGGGGATAAAAGCGAACAGCAAGAAAAGAAATTATTACGGGAAACTTTCCACTCGATTATCCGCTGTCAAAGGCTCTCTAATTACGAGGGATAATTAGTCTCGAACGCCTGGGATTTTCTCCATCGGGCTCATGATTAGGAAGCGATTACCCGCGTTTATGGAGGTCTTTAAAAGCTATCTCTTTTAAATCCATCCGCGGATCTTCGTTGTCGTTCCACGTGGGATATAAATCCTATCAGCTATCAGTTACGGCAAGGATCGTGAACTCGAAGGGATTTTCTGCGCAAAGGAGAGAGAGATTTGCCATCACAAGAATATTTTAAAGTTTTGGAATATATCGTAATTGTTTAAGTTTTTTAAATAATTTATTGAGCTGCATAATTAAATATGATTAAAATTCCGAGTATTATCCCGTCCATTTTTCAATATTAATCATTTATTAGCGAACGAACAATATGAACTTTTAAGAAGTTTTAATTAAACGTTATTATAAAATAATCACTTTAAATTAGCTATGCAATCTATTTTGCTGATGAAAACGCGCTCATTAGCATAAATACGATCGCAAATACGATGTCCTCAGGAATGTTTTATCCAAAGCTAATTAACGGGGAAATACGTCGCAAGTATGATAATTATTTTGAATGTAAACTGCGCGCGCGACGTTTTCCTTTAAATATAAAATCTCTACACATTTATATATATATATATATATATATATATATATATATATATATAAAATTAATTTCAGTCATGCACCGCAACGTTTATTTCGCATCTCTTTGTATGGCGAATTATTCGATATAATCCGACTTAGCGCGATTCGTTACATATTTATTAGTGTCTAGATCGATTGGCGCAGATTTTAATTGTCATTTTAATTGTTCAACACAAATTATTTTGAGAATAATCAGATTGCAAAATTTTCCTATTATTTATTATCCATCTTATCTCCTCTCTGCTTTATAGATATGCAGAACTAATCATGCTACAGTTCAGAATTTTTGCATCCCGCATTCAAGCACGTCAGTTTAAGTAAAGGTGCTCGAAATTCAACGCGAGGTGTTAACTTGCTCTTGAAGCTCTCTCGACACTTCTCTTCGTTATGTTTAACTAGGAAATCATAAACGATACCAAAGTTGTAACGGTTAGTGATTCCTTTTGTGTATACAAGACTAGAAATATAATATTTCGGAAGCGTCTTCCAACATTCTATTCAACTTCGAAATTCCGGGAAGCTGTTTAATTGCGAAGTTCAACGAAACGTGCGCCGGAATCAACATAGTTACGGAAATAGTTACAGATATTCAGACGTCCTTTAAATTTCAACAGAGAGCAACGTCTCTTATTTACGCTCGTATTTACCAGCATAATCGTATCCTAGCCTTAATTGCCTCTGGAATTTCTGTTTGTCTTAGCAATAAGAATCTGTCATGCGAATACACGAGTGTTTGCTCTCAGTTTACGATGTCCTGTTAATCAAATTTTGCGTATAACAGTTACTTTCGGATGTCAGAGCTTGATGTATGCAAGGAGCGTTCGCTATTTGCATATTATTACACGTTTAATTTTATTCAATCCAATTGTCAAGTTTGGCCAACTTTATTTTATGGCAACGTTATTGCATACACAATATCCATTTATCCATTTATTACCATTTGAGTAGGACTCGTTGAGGTACTTTCCAATGCAAATGCATGCTAAAAGATCGTAGAAACCTTTCATAAAATACGAATGACGTGAATTTGATTGAATCGACGTAATTTCCTAATCTATGCATGAATATATCGATAGCGTATTGTGAAATGCGTATCGTGAAATTGCGTTTCTAGCAGAGAAATTAAATTCACATGATCATACGGCTATGTCAGCCGATACGATCTCTCGTCTGGAAATTATTTCGTGCAAAATTAGAAGTCAAAAGCGACGAACATTTCATTTTGACCGGTAATTTCGATATTAAATAATTTTACACGTTTCGAGTTTCCGTATAATCCAAGTTTCTCGTAATCATTCTCCCATAAAATTCTCGCCGCTTCTTTCTCTCTCTCTCTCTCCCTTCTCCCTCCCTCCCTCCCCCTCTCTCTCTCATTCTTTTTTTCATCGCTGCGATTTTAACTATGCTTTCTATCTTCTCAACGTGGCGCATATGTTCTGGTTTTTTTCACGAAATATGCTGAAAGTATTATCGCGACAAAATCCAACGCTTGAATTTTTTTGGAACATTGAGCAATTATCACCCGCATAAATTTGAAAAATTCAGCTAAATCGTCTTATTATTTCCAAACAACATCAATGAAACAGCAGAACATCTACACATCAGTCCGCGACTCCTTTATAGGCGGTTGTCGGGAATCACACGTAATGGCCCGCGAGTATGTTTCCTGAGCTTTAAAGCACGACAGTACAACGAGATGAAACGTGACGACAAACGGAAACGGGGATGTACGAGGCAAATAACTCCAGCCAAATGATTGACGAGAGAAAGAGAAAGAGATACGGTTATGAAGCTGGATGGCGTGGATTGGTTGAAAGCATTATTATAAGGTTACAAACTCGGGTTCGTCCCTTCTATTTTTTCATGTGATATGTACCAATCTTCAGCGTCGTGCAATGCTTCTCGACCTTTTTCCCCTTTTCGCTCACTCCCTTTACAAACCTTCTTTTTTCTCTCTCTCTTTTTGTCCCTCGACCAACGTCACGGTTCATTTCCATATTACCGCGGCGATGTAATGGATTGCTTCTTTAATGAAACTGCGGCCCTTTAATGAAACTGCGACCTTTATCAATGCGGAACATTATCGTGGAGTTATGATATAAACGAAATTGGTTGTCGCGATTACGCTCAATTTCTCATGTCTTATAAATAATCCTAAAATAGATCGTTATTTTTCGATATCGTAATTAATACGTGTTACGTATTTAATTAAAATAAGGAGCTATGATTAATACGAATCGTACAATTTATCGCAAGTTGTTTTATTATTATCATAAGCTATATGAATTAGATAAATTAAGCACAAGTTATAATAATATCAATACTGATATTAACTTTTCTTATAATTTTTTAATAAACGTAACATTTGTCATACTTATTTCCATGCTGTAAAGTTTACAAGTAGAATTTATATTTTAATCTGTGTTAGTAACTCGTTTTTTTCCCTTTATTTTCCTTATTATTTATCCTCTTTCTCTTGCTTTCGAGCGTCTTAGCAACGTGGACGAACGAAAGACGATAAGCTACGCTTCGTGGTATTACGATAAACTAATGACTTAGCGATCATGAACCTCCGCGGTCGTTATGAATATTCAGGAAACAGATAGACGGGCTGCGAAAAAGAACCTTAAGGCATCAGGCACAGTGCCAAAGAAAAAGACGCGTTTATCTCATATCGGTACAGTTCCGAAATGATTTCGAGGATATCGCTAAAATCTTCCTCAATAAAGCGCACCTTCGAAGCGAAGTCGTGATTATAGTAAAAACATTTATAATAAAAATTCGCATAGTAAAAACAATTTGAATCTTATTTAACTGAACACGATGCAGGCCAGAAACATATTTCACAAACTTTTGAGAGAGAAAGAATGGGAAAGAGAAGAAGGGAGAGAGTAGCTTCGTGTATTTAATCCTTTAAACAATTGTTTACTTATTGGACTCGTATTTTCCATACGCATTCTTCAAATAACGAAGTTAATATTTATCACGATTTATTTTATGTCATTGTTGCTACGAAATTTCGGCGATTTGTATAATTATCGAATGCACTCATTAAAATCGAAAAATGCGTTCGTATACTTACATCACTTTGCACAAGGGACAGAGTAGTAGCGTGAAACGATCGATCACAATCAGTCACATCGTGGTGCGGTGCGGTGCGGTGCGGTGCGGTGCGGTGCGGTGCGGTGCGGTGCGGTGCGGTGCGGTGCGGTGCGGTGCGGTGCGGTGCAGCGGTCAAAAGTTTCGGGCAGATTTCGCCGTTTGGCGACGAATCGGATTTTGTTCTATCACATTGCGTTCGTGTGAGTTCTACAAAATCGGGAATTTATTCGTCGCGGTGGAATTTTCGGCGACGACGAATTTTGCGGATTATCCCGCGGACGCGCGCGACCGCGAAACTTTCGTTCGTTGTTGTCGTTATTGCCGCAGTTTTTTTTTCGCGCGAATGGATACAAAATGAGAAATTTCCACGGATATCTCCGACGTGTCGTACAAAAATTACCGGCAATGCTATGTAGCCTCCTTCCTTTATCCCTAAAAAAAGATCCCGTAGGCACCTGTCGCAATATTTTATTGCGCCACACTTGCTTCACGATTTCACGAGCATCTTGCGGTGTCTAAAGAGATCAATCAAAGTTATGCCGAATAGTCAGCTTTCTGTTACCTGCAGATAAATAAGAGAATTTTTCTAAAACCACTGCCGAGAAAACAATGGGTTTTGGTACCGCCAATAGCTAATGTAATTGACGTTTCTATTTTTCATCAGAATAAAAAATAATTTTTTTCTGTATGTAATTTATCAAAATTTACGAGGCTGACTATTACGAAAATCTGTGGCAGTCTATGAATCGGCTCGCAATTAGATTCAGACGTTTCATGGCGCTGCATAAATAATATTATTCAACACAGTGTATTTAGTACGCATTAATATCATATGCAATTATACGCGCCCCAATAGTAACGTCACTAAACATTACATTGTATTAACTAAACAACGTGAATTACCATGATCATAGAATATATTTCTCTAACATTTATGGCCTATTCAGTGGTACGCGGCGCAGAAGCACTATACCTACAAGTTCTGTTGGAATTGAAAAGAGAGTTGTATTCAATTTTAAAATAAAATAAACCTCTCGCGCAGAACCATTGTAAAATTAAAACAAAGATATTGACGGTAGTATTAATTTTGCGACTCCTCGGTTCCGATAATTTAATCCGACCAAACGAAAGGGTAAATTAACGAACAAATTCCGCAAACGGCGAATCACTCGCCACATCTCTTTATCAATCGTTCCATGTTATTTTTGCCATTAATGTTCGAAGCTCTATAATATCCTCAATTAGTAATATATTTCTCTCTTTGCGGATTTGCGATATCGCGTACTCGCAAATGACAGAAACTCGTCACGATGGATTTGGCGAAAGTAATAACGTGACTCCCCTCGCGAGTATCGAACGTCGCATCGGGCGTACGTCGCACGTTCTCGTTATATCATATATATGTAACGTCGCACAATATTTGCGTACCGAGCGAATTACGTCGCGCAAGCATGAGCTCACCCATATGAAACTGGCGAATTCGCGACGTAATTGACGGCTGCCGAGATTACACGGGGATCGCGAGACTGTGCTGTGCGCCCTTTGATTTGCCCTGTAATTTGAAGAATGTGGCATCGATGGCGGTTATTACGCCGGAAATAGGCGCCGTTAATTAAAGCCATGACTTTAGCCCGATTGCGAGCGCGAGCGTTCTGTGTGAGAAACAGATTCTACAAAAGCACGTTCAGAGCCTCTCTGTATGGTACAGCGCTCTCATACATTGCATATCCAAGCGTGTTATTTTAGCTGATACTCTTTTTACATATTTCTTGCCGTTTTAAATCATGTCATTTAATACGATTGAACGTAGGGGAAATTCCCCAAATATGGACTACCATAAGGTATTTTTGAAGTAAATCAACCTCGTTTATTTTAATCAGTCTTATAACTATTAAGTAACACACAAAACATAAAAGTTTCTTCACAAAGAAACAAAAAACCAAATAAAAACGATTTTTTTCTCAAATGTCATAAAATTCGAAATTTGAAAACAGGTATTATAATATGGATTGCCTGGTTTTAATATTGTTTGCCATTTGGACCAGAGTCCAAATGGCAAACAATAATCTTAATTTAAAAAGCATTACGAAAATGATTGGTAAATATCCTGTCATTTTGAAATATTGAACAATGCTAACATGAAATATTACTTTTCTATTAAAAGCTTATGAAACTTACACCAAAAATTTATATCGAGTACGGACAAAATCACTAAATGACCGCCACTTACACATGTGTGTGAGCAGCTTCGCTGCGACCGACTGACGAGATGACGGCGGTGCAAAGCATCATCTGCGATTAGTGTTACTTTGTTAGCTACAGTAAGTTTTTAAAAACAACGCTAGTCCATATTATCCGACCGGTCCATATTTGGGGAATTTCCCCTATTAATTTTTAATTTAATACGTTTAAACGTGTTAAATGACGTAATCTAATTTGGGGGTATGGTATGGTATATTGGATGTAATGGATGTATGGAAGTGGAAAGTGGAGTGTGAATGCCTTCCCCAAAAATACCATCCACGGTTGGTTGTGTTGAGTAGGATGGTGACTCCACTATGTGTGCCAACGTCTGGCCATTAGATGTTCTTGCCGAATTTGTTTATATGTTGTTATCCGTGCGACGAAGTACTTCTGCGAGAAAGCGCGCTCGCGCGCGCGCAGCAACAATGTGATGCCGGGCTGCCGCTTTATAGGGGCATACACGGCTCCCACACTAAAACGGCAAGAAAGATGTGAAAAGAACTTCAGTCAAATGTATCATTTTTAGACGTTTACGAGTGTAAAAATAATGGGCTTGGATTTGCAGTGTAGAGATCATATTTGAAGACCCGGGAGGAAAAACAAGGGATGTCAATTTTTATTAAAAATAAGATATAGTCGTCATTTTGTAGCGTTTGACAGATACTACAAACTGATGTACATTTTAGATTAAAAACTATCAATCAGTGAAAAAATGAAGGTAGAACATTCGGATATAGGAGAAATAACAAGGTATGTCATCAACAACGGGGAAAAACAAGATGTGTTTTACACGAGATAAGAGACGTTTTTATGTAGTACACAACCTTGTTCATTAATCATTATTAGTTTTAATTCTTATCTGCCAGTTATTCAGTTGCTCTGATTCTCATGTGCGTTTATGTTGTCAACTCGCATTAGTGCGCATTAGTTTTCTAAGAATTTTTTTACCAAACGAATTAACAATGACTGATAGTGATGAAAAAACTTTCCCCGATAATTTTCACTTTTGCCAACAGTTTCGATAATATCAATAGAAATATTGAATAATTATAATTAAAAAATACATTATCTTATACCAAAGCGTTTTGCATTAAGTATTATTACATTTTGTGTCCTAATTATAATTTGTGTAGAAGTTACAGGGTTTTAAACTTTAAAATTTATTTTACTCAAAAAGTAAAAAACTGACATTCTTTGTTTTCCCCCCGGCTCTTTATTTGCTTAAAAAAAGTGTTCTGTTTCGTATACCCGACAAGAAGGATGTATCTCGTATTTCTGGATATAAACATTTGAATATTTTAGCGCGTTAAACGCATTATAATTCATGCAATACTATATGACACACCAGAGAGAGAGAGAGAGAGAGAGAGAGA
>NJRP01000095.1:701255-720976 GCA_003063835.1 Aphaenogaster floridana | reverse complement strand
AGAGAGAGAGAGAGAGAGAGAGAGAGAGAGAGAATGTGCGTGTGCGTGTGTGTGTGTTTATTTGCATTCTAGGACAAGCCCTCTAAGAACGTACAGGCATAGAGTAAAAAAAAATAGAGAACATAAATGATATAGTATATACAAAATAATAAAACAATGACATAAAGTAGAAGTAAAACGAAATGCGCGAGACAAAAATAGAGTGATTGATTGACAAGGAACAAAGAAAATAAAAGAAATGAAAGTAATAACATAAGAAAATAAAAACATAGAGAAAAATTAAAAGAAAAAGTGTAGCTATAAATGAATTAGTAACTTAATGGGAGACAAACCGAACGCAAGCGAGTATAGGCCTTCACACATAAAATCGCGTAAGGACGTAAAACGTAAGCGTAAGAAAATCGACCAATCCCAATCAAGTATTGTGCTGTCCGTAACCCCAGTAGGGGAAAATACTCAATTGAGATTGGTCGATTTTCTTACGCTTACGTTTTACGTCCTTACGCGATTTTATGTGTGAAGGCCTTATGCACACTCTCATGAACCGTAGTGCTAGCGTACGCGTAAGTAGATAGATAGATAGATAGATAGAGAGAGAGAGAGAGAGAGAGAACTGGACGAATATTATCTAAGATGTTGACTCCTACACGATCCCACGCACTAAAACGCACCGGACTGACGACTGGCTTTCCGCTGCCGATCGTAACTCACGTAACTCGGGCCATCATCTCTGGCCGCCAAACGACCACAATTTCCAACGTTGCACCTGCAGCGAAGGAACAAGTGTAACTATCTGGGCATTCCTCATGTTCCGTAATAGTTCAAAGGACCGCGGCGAAACTCGTCAATTACGCCGCGCCGTCAGTTATACCGAATGACCGTGGAAAATAGCTGCATACAGGTGCACAAGTGTATCGAGCAGCACCGTTTGGCATTATGACGAACACTTTTGGTTGAGCGATTTAAGCGATCACTGGAAATTTTGTTAGGTCGCATCGCAAAACGTGCCGTGTTAAAATTTGTTAAACGTTAATCGGTGACACTGGTATTAATTTGGATAACGACATCGAGAGAAGAGAAGAAATTATTATTTATTTAAACAATTTTATATCGTTCATAAAAAGTATAATATGTAAATGAAACAGCGAAACGAATTTGCAATTGCAGGGGAAATCCAAATTACATTCGTGGTGTCCGAAAGAAAGCGCGAAGCGATTTTAGTCCGTTCTTGTTAAGCTACATGCAAATTTAGCGACTGAAGTTCGGGGATTTGGGGGGGTTGATCGACCTAAAGAAAAAGAGGGGCGTGAACCTTGCCGGACCGGCGAAAGCGAGCAAAAAGTAACGCTAATTACAAGGGTACTCTCGCAAAAACTGCAAATTCTGCTCTTCCCTGGAAAAACACCAATGAAATTCTGCCCGCACGTTTTAAAGCGCAGATCGCTACGAGTCATTGTGAAAACATAATAATCGAGGGATTTGCTATCTGATAATAATTAAACGATACGTCAATATAAACAGTATCATTATAAATTTTATCGATATTAATAGAGATACAAAGCACCAAAAATTAAATGTTTTGTGTGTGTGTGTGTGTTTTTACACGCGCGCGTGTGTGTATGTGTATATTAACGTGGTTGGTGTACTACTTTTCAGTTTGCATTTAGTGCGTTTCGTTAAATTTTCAATTATATTAATCATACGCTTCATAATGCCGCGATAAAATCGTAATATATCGGACGGTATGTAATTATCGAAACATTTCTATTTTGATATTTCATCAGGAAACAAATATTAATTACGGAGATTTAACTGAATGATATCTGTATTAAGCTCCTTTGCGAGATTCTCATTTTCGAAATAACTTCCCCATTTTCTGATTATCTCTCTAAACTGTCTGGAAATTTATTGCATTTTAAGAAGACAAATCTCCTCTTTTTCTTTAGGTCGATCAACCCGCCCAAATCCCCATACTTTAGTCGCTAAATTTGCATGATTGATCGTAGTCACAAGACATATGATCATAATCATAATTTCTTTATTGTTTTAACTTTTCTTTCATGTTTTAGAAATTGTCCGTCTTTTGCAATTTGACGATCAAATTTGATTTTGATACATGATGTCGAAGATATGACAATAAGTTACGAAGGAAATGAGTATAACGATAATTTTATCTTCATCCGCACAGCAATTTCGACGCTAAACACAATCGCGAAATTCATTAGAGGTTTCTCTCTGTTTCGCTTCCATTTTCTAAATATCTTCCTTGTATTTTGCCGGTTTCCCTTCCCGAGAACGGTTGATTCCTAGGAGTTCGAGCGGCGCACGGCCGAAAGGGAGAACTCTTGCCTCACAGCCTGGCTGGCTACAGTTACTTTTCCTACACATCGTTTGCATACTATTTGTATAAGCAGCAATGCATATGCATGCGGTGCATCCGCCGCTAGAGAGGCAGTCGTTGCAATTGGAGCTTATTCGACGGGGCCGAGCGGATAGAGCGGTTATAATGGAGCGAAAGAGAGAGAGAGAGAGAGAGAGAGAGAGAGAGAGAGAGAGAGAGAGAGAGAGAGAGAGAGAGCGCATTGTAATATTCCGTAATTAGCACCAGAAAGCATCACGTAGATGCTTGGCTCGACCGCCTAGTTATATATCGATGCGCTCAGCGATATCGTACGAGTGATAATGCAAACCGTAGTAATCCGTTTATAGTCTTCCGGGAAATTCAAGAACTTTGCGGTCGAAAATCGCCGAGAAAACATCTATACGGGCTCGGGTAACGATAATCGCATGATAATGCATCAGAGGGGGGAAAGAGAGAGACAGAGAGAGCTGCTCGAAATGATTTCTGAATGCTTCTAACGCATCATCCCCGTTCATTTAACAGCACATCGGATCTCCAGCCTATCATACATGAGACGACGACGGAAGCTCGAAGAGCCTTGTGTTATCGAGAGCCGATACCTGAAGGCAGCATCAAATCAGCTTTACGATATCCTACCTACGTACTCGTATGTCGATCGATGGGGATTCTCGGCATGGATAGATACTCGTGCACGCGCCGTTCGAACCTTCACTCGGTGTGCTCGGCGCAGATTCCCTCTGGGAAAATCCGGGCCCGACGACAACCTTCGCCGTTGTTTCACGACATCCGACAAACCGCTTCTTCATTTAGCGGCTCAAGTATTTCTCTGACGGAATTCGCCATAGCGAGTTACGTCGAATCGATCGAGAAGCGTGCCCTAATTTAACGCCTTTGTAATTTATTCTAACTCGAATGCAAGCTGCAGAGGTACTTCGATTTTCGAGGGAATGGAGCTATGACTGAATAATGCAGTGGAATACTGAAAATCCTGTCGCATTGCCAGCGCGTGATTAAAATTTTTACCGCGCGATAATCCGCAATTATCAATTGATTTTTTTCCCCCGGGACAGTGCGTAACGATACTTGAAAAGAAATCTCTTTAGACCCGTTCAGTTTTTCTTTTGTTAATAACATTTTTTTTATTCGTGACTACCATTTGAGAATGCTATGCATATGTATGAGGATCGATGCCACTGCATTCTCGGCGCCGCTGCTTGTGCGCAAAAATGGCGAAACACGACGGAATATGGTGCGGCGAGGGCTTAGGTTGTCGCTCGATGCTCTCAGCGTCACGCGAAGAAGATTAAACGGGTTTCGTGATAAAAGGCGAGACACGTACAGAGGTAACACCGCGGACGCAACGATCTATCTCAATAAAACTCACGACGTATCATCGGTCCAGGGGGTTAGAAGTAATTCCGAAGAAAACGAATGAGTGCTATAACGAGAACGCGTAGTTTTATTCCGTTTCTTCATTTCGCTCGTTTCGGAAAATCCACTACGAGTGTCAATGTTCTTAAGCTGAAGAAACCAGTTCCTTTCCGATGAACTGCGAGAATTGAAAAAAGAGTGCAAGTACACGAAAAAGTACAAGACTATGCGGTATGAACAAAAAAGTTAATAAATATAAATTGCAGTAGACAATATCTTATATTCATTGATAGTAGAGAAAGGGAGAGAGAAAATATGTGTGTGTGACTGTGTGTGTGTGTGTGTGTGTGTACTTTTTCATCATCTATATATGCAAATTTAACTTCGTAAATACGGTTTTTATGGCTGTGCGTCGATTGAATTAAGTTTTACATATATCGCATATACTGTTCCCAAGGTATTCTTTTTTTCTATCACAAGTTTTCGAGAAAGTGAAGATGTGAAGTTCTCTAACTCGCTTCGCCACTTCTTAAACCGTTAACCGGATCGAGCACTCGCAGGATTATCACGCTTTCACATCTTCCGTTGTCGACTATCCGCAGGAAGAGTAGGGTCTAATTTGAGACAAAGTCCTGAATCGGAACGTGCTCCTGTGATTGTAATAGATGAAAGTGCTCGCGGATCGCTCGCGCGCGGGCGATTCTCCACCGTAGTCTGCTGTAGTCACTTTAAAAGTCTGCTTTCAAAAGTTTACAAGTTATTTAAGACTCTCCATCCTTCTCCTGCACAATCTTTATTCTCTCGATATCGCTACGGACGCCGTATTGTCGCCAACAGCGCGGGTCTATCAGTTATCGTTATCGCATTTTACGCAATCCGGACTCCAATTTAGAGATTTCCTCTTGAAAATCTCGTCCGCGAGTTATGTCGAAGTTCAACTTTGTATACGTATAGCTTTCGAGTAACATTCTGAATGTCACGAAAGTTCAAATACTCGAGAGACGTATAAAAGTTACGTGTAGGAAATGCCCTAAGCTCTTCCTCAAAATCCATTCTTAAACTTTTTTAGATATAATACATTCTTTGAATGCATAAGAGGGAAGGGTAGAGATAATTGATGAAAATGGTCGGATGTGATCGCACGTCTCGCATATTAAAAGAGACAAATGTGGTAGTTATGGGGCTTGGAGTAAGGCAGCCGCAGCCACGTTAGTACGGTCGAATTACGTGATCTCTGACTAGGTGCAGCGCGGTCGAGGGTACACGCGATAACCGATAGTTTTCGAAGTAATGAAGCATGTTCCCCACTTTCCTTACGAGAGGGGAAACGCCGGTTTTCGCGACGAGGCGGAAAGAGGAAGCGTGAAGGGGCAGAGAGTGTAAGTTTCGTCAGAAATTTCAGAATGTTCAACTACTTGGCTTCCTACCAACCTCAGTCTAATTAATGACGTTAGTTTATCCTACGGTCGACGGACAGCTTCGATCGCAAAGTGATCTCTCCTGTCGGTGATGCTTCCTCAATCTCCGTCTCGCTCTCTCTGTCATTCTAAGAAGCATGCAAAAGACGAAAAATAGCGGAACCAGCAAAAGGAAATGATTTTATATGAAAGACAATTATTTACATTATTTAGATTTGTTTATTACATCATCGTGTTGAAAGAATTGATTATTGCTAACTAGAAGGCAGGGAGATATTAGTATTCAAAATCTCACACACACACACACACACACACACACACACACACACACACACACACACACACACACACACACACACACACAAAGATCACCTCAAAGATTCGCATCTGGAATATCTTTGATACAAGAATAGCGAGTGGAAAGCAACAAGGAGATATATACTATGAAACGCTTTCTACGGCGACATTACGTCTTCGATATTCTCAACGCGGCAACGATCAAAGTGTAATGGAATCTTCTTTAAATTCCGAACCGCATCTTCGCAACGGTATACGCCGGAAGAAAATTGCGACAAAGGGAAATTCCTCGCGAAACGAATAAAATCCATTTCTTACGATCGTGACGGGGACAAATAGAGCACATTATTACCTATTACATTTTATTATTAATTTCTATTATAAATTTCTACCAACAATTATTGTTGTCACAGCGAAACGCGTGTATTCAATAAAACTAAAATATATTTTAATTTAATGTGACGAATTAAATAAATTTGCTGTTTTTGCATCGTACTTGTTTTTGTTTCGAGCATCTCCGATCAATTCAAAGTTCCATACGCAAAGAAAGTTCTATTAAAAATTGAATGTGTTTAATTAGCAAAAATTTGGGGCTGAAATTTGAATTTCGCAAAATTTAATGAAAATGCGTTCTGACAATGGATATTATTTAAAGCAACAATTAGCTTGAAATGAAATCCATTGTAGCGCACTTTATATAGGATTGCTTAATAATTTACAATCCACGTTTATGTCCGACTCGTTTGACAGCTTATTGTGCTTTCCTGCTTAGCGCCGTAAAGTATATTAAATTCCATGAGCGAAAAATGAAATGCTGAATCTTGCATAAATGCATAAAAGCGAGGTTACTTTGCTCTATGAACTTTTTGATTATCAAGGAATATTCTAATAAAAATGCTTGACGTTTACATATTTATATAACAGCTTTCTTGCGCAGAAAACATACGGAACAAAAACTATTCTTCTATATATAAAGACCCGGGGGAAAAAACAAGGAATGTCAGTTTTATTAAAAATGAGATATGGTCGCGCGCATTATTTTGTAGCGTTTAAGAGATACTACAAGCATCAATGATACTGCAATGTACATCTTGGATTACAAACTGTTTTAATCAGTGAAAAAATGAAGGTAGAACATTCAGGTATAGGGGAAATAACAAACTTTAAAATTCATTTTATTCAAAAGTATTGTTTGGGAGGGCAGGCATCGGTATGATCTGCTCCCATGTGCGAATAAAGCGAAATTTTCTAATGCTCGAAGGACCGTAATAAAGCGAATAAAGCGATAGAAAGCAAAGCGACTCACCTCACGGTACATGCGTCGGGGTCCGACCAAATATGCGATTTTCTCTTGTGTGCGTGCAATGGTAGGCCGTGCGCGCGCGCGCGCGAGTGTGTGTGTGTGTGTGTGTGTGTGTGTGTGTGTGTGTGTGTGTGTGTGTGTGTGTGTGTGTGTGTGTGTTCGTGTGCCACAAGTTGTCGATAGCACAACCTGAAGATGAGTTGTCGGTACACGGAAAAAACGATAAGGTTGCCACAACCACAATAATAGTAATATTTGGTACAGCCACGTCCTGTGGTTGTCACATTCACATTGATGTGAAGGCAACTATATGCATTTGGTACAGCAAACATAGTGAATGTTGAGACAAACATATATAGATGCACTACACAAAACAATGTGAATGTGACAACTACAGGATTTGGCTAAACCAAATATTACTATTATTGTGGTTGTGGCAACCTTATCGTTTTTTCGGTGTAGCACTACCCGTAGATGAGTGTTGCATGCTTTTCCACAAGCCACCGAGAAAAGAAGCACGCGGCCAGTAGATGCTCAAATTTGGTTAATGCGGGGACTCAGCGATAGCAGCTCCGATCAGTGAGTCATTGATTCGATGGTTCTTGATCGATAATGCTAACGCGATCCACCGACCGACGTTTCACTATTACCATACAAATCACTCTACAAGCCATGCTAGGCAATATATTATTTTAAATCAACTACAAAACAATGCATGTATCAATATCCAGCAAAAGAGAAAAAAAATAAAACAAACGACAACTAAATTATATTTACAACGCGATGCGCCAAACAAGTATAAAACTGATATTCCTTGTTTTTCCCCCCGGGTCTTCATATGATAAAATTTGATTATTCAATGAACATTCGATAAACATTCAAAGTAATTAATATTGTTTTATATAAAAATAAAGAATTATACTATTATTATATTAACCACCTTTTATTTTCGAATTATGAAACAGTAAACGTAAACACATTTATTTATGGTCTTTTATCTGATCTATATCCCAAAAATCAAAGCAAACTTCGGCTTAATCTTTGAGAAAAAACATTTGGCTTTATCTTACAGAGACTCATCTTCGCAAAATTTTCGAATGCTTGCGCTTAGATTACAACAATTATAAAAATATCAAAGACTTATCTTCGCCAGTACAACAATTATGTTTTAATATCTTGGCTCAATAAACAGGAAACATTCAGCCTAAATTCTATTGTATCGATCTATAGCGAGTTGTGTCTCTCGTTAGTCCGGACATGCAGCTTACGCGTTATGCTTTGGTGTCAATTTGCACGCAATAACCTTAAGGCCGCACTCTGAGCGACATAAATCCAGTCAATTTCCTGACCGCTTTCCATCGCCGCCAGTGTCAGCATAATCCACTCGAGCCGGGGGCCGATAGTGTCAGCCGTAACGCGTACGCGGACATTTTGAAAGCGTGCGACGCGCCAGCGAAAGCCATCGAATGATGTACGAGGAGCGTACCCAAGAACGTCAATCCGCCGTGAATGATATGCTGGGAACGATGGCCGGTATTGCATTAACTCGCGGATCGCGGCTCGGTACCAGAGAGCGTGCCATCTAAGCGTGACATCTAACGGTTGAAAAACTATGTTTGCAACCACCAAACACCGGTTAAAATTAAAATTTTTAAAATCTATTTATTTTACCTAGGAAGCCGCGCTATTAGAGCAGCATTCGATTCGCGCCATCTGGACAATAAACGGCACAAAATATTCAACGCGTTCTTTTTCCAGCAGCTTCATTATAGCTTCGATGTTGTTTAAACATGTCCCCGCCGCGATGCTCCATAAATTTACAGGTAAAAACGCTCTCAATATTCTTATCTGATCGTACGGTGGTCGAGAGACTCTGTGTAAAGATCCTGCGCATTATGCATTTTCTATTTTTTTTATCCCTATGAACGCAGTCTCGAATAAATTTTTTAATGGAATTATACCCAAAAGAGAGCTACAGTAACTTTCGGAAAAAATTTCAAGTTTTTCAAATTTGATCCGAATTTCGGAATCTGTACATTTTCAATTTGTTACGATACTTCCTCATAGAAAATAATATTCTTTTCTATTAATATCTATTTTATTCTCTCTCTATAATTTATAATATTTACGTGTATATATATGCAGGGTCCGTCAACGAACAGTTTCCACCCAGTTAATTCTGTAACCAATTGATTTTTGTCAAAAATGCCGATACACGTCAATATTGTTTTCAAGGGGGCTGTATGATTATGATAAATGTAACCATATCGCATGTGTGGAGGTTGACGTGAATCTCATATCATTTATCATTTCATTTCATTATTAGTTTTTGTATGCACTGAGGAGGACTCGAATCGGAGTTGAAACGTTTGCGTCGCGTATTTATGCATTTATAATTGTTTTTTAATAAACAGTTTTTTTGTCCCAAATAACGGCGTTTGACTCACATTGGTTTTCTTTTTGATCATATCTGATTTTATATCCGCGAGCCTTTATTATCATTATTTTTTTTAACCATATTACTTCATCCCCTTAATTGGGATAGCTACCCCCCAAAAATCTTAAATCTTAAAAATTAAAAAGGTAAAAAAATCGACCTGAGCGTGACATTCGTCGTCGGCAAAACAATAACAATCCTAGTAGAATCTTTGAATAATTGTTGTCGGATAACACCGTAAAATATACCTCAAAATGTTCGTAACAAACGAACTAATTTTGGGATTTTGTACCCAAAATTTTCAAATGCGATTTTTCGAAAAATATTCACTCAAATTAAAACAAATAGACACCACTGTGAAGAGAATCAGAATTACCTTTGAAATGATAATTATTTGACCCCTATTGCTATTTAAGATTTTTTGGGGGATAGCTACCCCAATTAAGGGGATGACGTAATATGGTTACGTTTATCATAATTATACAGCCCCCTTGAAAACAATATCGACGTGTATCGGCATTTTTGACAAAAATCAATTGGTTACAGAATTAACGGGGTGGAAACTTTTCGTTGGCAGACCCTCTATATACCTTATATATTAATGCTTTCCTTAATGCTTACCTTATATTAATGCTAACTTAATTAATGCTTACCTTATAATAAAAGGAATAAACAATGTTGCGCGATAAAAATTATTAGACAAGTGTGAATAAGAAGCAAATATATCAGGCTCGAACGAATTTTCTAACATGTTGTTAATTCTCGGATTAATGTTAGCGCGTTGACAAATGAGGTAAGCTCAACGCTAAATAACTCGCAAAGAAAACGTGGCGTCGTGTAACAAGCAACGGTGGCGCACGCAGAGCGGGAACGTAAACAGCGGCTACGTATGTGGCAGAACAGAGAAAAACGAAGAGGATTTCGCCGCGCGAACGCGAACAGGCACGCGCGATGAAATATGCGCGTTCGAGGGTGGCAATGTGCGGCGCGACCGCAACTTTCGGCGCACCGCATTTTCCATCGGTCGAGTTTTGTGCGTACGTTTGAGGATATTTACGATCCGTGGCTTTTGTGCGGCATATCGATCTGTATACGCCCTATGCCGGCGACGACTCTCGGACTCGCGTTAATAAAATGTAACGTACTCGTTTTTGTACACTCGAGTCCCGAATTCCACGCGATCGAAACTTTCATCAGGAGTAACTTAAAAATATGTCGTTAATTTACGAGCCGTCTTGTATATCAGAGAGAAAAAGAAAGAGGCACATTACTCTCATTGCACTAACGGATTGATTTAACGAAGACCAAAGAACAAGGGTAATATTTAATACGCTCTTAGTAGCGCTCTTAAATTATCCAATATTCATCACACCGGGCGGTGCTCGAGAGGACGGACGGGTGGATTTTAATTAACATCGATGGCCGCATCGAGATTCATATAACGGGAAAGTAAAGGGGAATTGAGAGAAGGGGGTGATGAACGGCTGTTGCCGCCGCACAAACTCTAGAATTATCTCAGAGCGTCCACCGATTCCAGGCTGAACAAAAGAGACGGAGGAAAGAAACGGAGTACGACAAAGGGATGGTCCAGAAGCGAGTTCTCCTTCGAGATGGAGGACGCCGGCAATTATAGAGATCGGTTCGCCTGTGGGGAACTGCCTTAACGTTTTCTCCGGGGTAATTGCGTCGTATTACCCCTCGGAAAAATAAGGAAGAACAGCGCCGAATAACCGGAGAAATAGAAAGAGAGAGAGAACGAGGGGCGAGAGATGGTGGGGTGAGCGGAGGAAATCGCGAAGAAGAAAAAGAAACGGCGAGGAACAAAGGAATGGATGAAGGGGCGGAACGGCAAGAGAGCCTGCAAATTGTCGGCCATCCTCTTCAGAAAGGGGTGCTTTTCGTCCTGGTGTTCCGTCACTCAGGACGGATTCTCCATCCCTCTCTTCCCTGTCCTCCTGTCCATCTCCGGTGTCGCCGCGATCGTTCGTGAGAATTATGAAAGCCGGTATTTTACTTCCTATTGTGCCACGGGTCGACGACGCCCAACGTCGTTTATTTCTCATGAAGCCTAAATAAAACGGCCAATAACAGAGAATCGCAAATCAACGTCGACTGGCGGCGCAACGAAATGTGTTTTGCTCGCTTTTCCACGACCTGACGCTTAGTTTATACATACATCGGATGTTGTAAGCTAGCCGAAGTCACCTATGGTTTCGTTGATTTAACCGGAAGTTGATTCTTTTTTCCTAAAATTTATTGTTTCTAATTAATTTGCAGACTAAGATTACATTAAAAGAAAATTCGTTCAAATTAAACGTGGGGTGTGGAGCTAAATGGACCATCCTGCTGAAATCTAGAAAAATATACGAAAATTTTAAACCGTTGAAATTTTCATGAGATAATGTCATGTAGTATGCGCAGCTCTTTTATGAATATTCCAAGCCACGCTTAAAAACTTAATTTCATTCGAATAAAAGATTGTTATGTTTTACATCGAAATCCTATAAATAAAAAATTAACTTAAAAAATTAAAAAATTAACGAGATTTTGTAATACATTTTTACCCTCACATAAATATGAAATAAATGTGGATTACGAACATATTTACATTATAAATTTCTTATAATTAGTTGGCTTCTGTTAAAAAAATAGAAAATTTTAATTCAAAATAAATATATTTTTATGAAGAGATCAGTTTGATTTTTGTGTGACGCATGTGACGCTAGATAGTCAAATATGTCTCTAAAGAGTTAGAGTATCTCGCCTCATGGCTCATGCATTTCTAGGCACGGTGATATTGACTGTATTAAAGGAATAAATCTGAGTTTCTGGTGTCCTACGTGTTGCTCGCCCGTGAATACCTTTCTTCTTATCCCAGGTGGTACGCCATGCATTCAAATGAGCTGCAAACAGGATCGAGAGTATCGCGAACAGGATGGAGAACGGGGCTGGGTGGCGGAGGGTGCAGGCCGGCGGGTGGAATAAAAACAAATGCGAGGGATACGACGAGCGTGACGGAAAGAAGAACGGGCGGTACGGATGGAAGAACGGCATCAACGGGGTTGTAAAGATGAAGGGGACGGCGATAAAAGATCGCGAAGGATCGGAGCACGTAATAAAAAGAAAATGGTCGAAATGGAGACGGCGGTCTGCGACGTGGCAAAACCGCACGGGAGAAAATTAAGGACTAACAAACGAGGAGGGGGCTAAAAAACAAGGTGGTCGTCCTATAACCCCGTAAAATTGAGGAAAACACACAGATATGCGAACGCACACGAGTCCGATGATGGAGCATGTGAGGCGCGAGGAAGAATGAGAAAGAAAAAGAAAAAAAATTGGAATGACGAGTGCGCTCGAAAAAGTGGGTGGTAATGTAGGAAGCGCCGGTGGACGAGAAATAAAAGTGGAACGAGAATAAACGACTGGCTAAATAAGGGGGAAATATTGCGGTGACTGAGGTAGGAGGGGGGAGGGGGAATGGGGGTAATAGATAAAGGTGGACGCGACGAATAAAAGGGAATTGTACTAACTGGGAAATATACGAAACGCGGAACGCGCCGTGGAAAGAGGAGAGTTTACTCAAGAGAAAGTCTGAAGTACGAGAGAGCCGAGCGAATTTGCTACGGATATCCTGGCAGGGTATTCCTCCGAGGATTTGAAAAGATAAAATCGTTGAGTTCCTGATCGCACAATGAAAGATGTTATATTAAAGTGCAAGAGATCGCAAAGTGTATTCGATAGAAGAGGATCAAATATTTGCTCGGAGGGATTGCTTGCAAGTTGCCTTTCAATTTGAAAATGTTTTATTTATTTGGGATTTGTAATTATTATACTAATTAATAATTTACCTTGTAACATTTAACGTATCAGTATTTCGATATAAAAAACCGCGTATGAAATAAAATCGTCTTTTCATAATATTTGTTGGGTTAATAAAGCTCATTAAACTTCAGTGTTTGCCTCAGTGTCTCCTATTATCGGGTTATTAATTATCATGATACAATTCGCATTAACGAGCTTATTAATGTTCGTTCGTCGCTGTATTAATCTCACACACAATCGGCAATAACTTCTCTTTGAGGCCATTACCATCACACTCGAGGTGCACAAACTTCTGTGTCCCTTTACGTTCGTATGAATGCATCGATGAAATTTAATTTTGCTCGAAGTGATTTCGACAATAGAGCAGCTTCTGCTCGGTAATGCGGGATTTTCCGCCGTATCGAAGGCGGCGAAGATAATTCGGAAAAAGGGATGCCGGGGACGACACGTGACGTGATTTCGGTATTAAAACGCAAGTAGAGGAGAAGGATAAGGGTTGATAAAGTCCCGGCGAAGGTGTAATTGCGCCTAGTCTGGCGGCTGCTGGCCGACGCCGCGGGCCGCTTCAACCTCCGATGTCTTCTAATGTAATTTTGTTTGCGAATCCCAGAGGCGGACGCGGATGAGGACAAATTAGGTTAGGGGTAGCTAGCTCTGCGGCTTGTGGCATTTCGCTCGTAATTCTTTCCATCCCGCGCTACGGCGTAAATTAGTCTACACCCCCTTCTACCCCCGTTCTTTTCCCGTGGCGGCTCGCTTCGGTAGAGTCCTCCTTTTTCGTCCTCGAGGCGTAATTGCGCGCGCGTCGCAATCTACAAAGTTCTCCTTTATATCTTTCATTGCCATTTTATTTATTTAACCA
Organism: Aphaenogaster floridana; assembly: GCA_003063835.1. Taxonomy (NCBI): domain Eukaryota; kingdom Metazoa; phylum Arthropoda; class Insecta; order Hymenoptera; family Formicidae; genus Aphaenogaster; species Aphaenogaster floridana. The sequence continues at coordinate 707,104 of NJRP01000095.1, read as the reverse complement.
GAGTTAAGTTGTCTCCGCCGAGAATTCGCACTGGAATAATGGCCGGTTATTTCATCTCGAGTCGCTTTGGACATTACGCAGCTACGATAAAATGGACAATCTTTTAGCCGCGGCCGAATTGAATTTAATCGCGAGGATTTACCGTATCGTTGCATCTGCTATTCGTTTCCCCTTTCCCGTTTCCTTTTGTTGTACCAAAGCCGCCCTTATCACTGCGTATCGCCCCTTTAATTCGAATAGTTCCCGAGCCAATTTGTGGACCGGAGTAAACTTGTCGAGCGCAACGGAAAACAGAGCAGCGTCGCGCGAATTCGCCACTATATTCTTAGGCCGTACCTCTTTTTTATATTGCGGCTGTCTTCTCTTTTGTTTTTAGATTTTCCACAACTCTACCAATTTGATTTCTATTTGGAGTTCTATTCTCTTTTTCATGACAATTGTTCATGAAAATGACAGAGAATAAAAAAAGATGATATATTCATTCGCTTTTATCGTATCTATTATTCAATACTATTGTAATCACATATGTACTCGTAACTATGACATCCCGTGTGTCTTCCGTACATATAACATTTTGGTGTGTAGAGAAAGAACTGTTGCGATAAGAAAGCACGATCGAAGTTTGAGTGTTTTAAAGTATAACGGAAAAAAAAATATATATATATTTCCCTGTATATATATAATGATTGCAAATGTAGCTTAGGTTTTTTTTAAGGATAAAAGAAATCGATACAGGGAAACCGAATCATCCTGCATCGTAATGAGGTATATTTTTCAAGCTCTCCCGCATACTAAATTATTATTTATTCTCTCGTCTCGTGTTTTTGTTCGGCAAACTGAATTTTTTCCCGTTAACGATTGAATCGAGATGCCGATATATTGTCGCACCGATGTACCATCAATGATAATGACAGCACGTTCGTTAAGCGATAATTGACCAGCTCGCCATTCGTACGTTGCTTATTACAAGCGAAAAACGTAACGAGGAACGAGATTGTGGCGGGTATAAAAATTGTTCAAAACTCGAATCAAAGCTAACATCGTAAATCCAAGTTGCCATAAATACCGATTGCAACTTTTCATTCCTTATTTACGTTTCCCCATGCTTCGGTGCAGATAACTTAAAATGAGATACCAATACAATGTAAAGCTGAAAGCTATGCATGAGGATATTTGCAAACTTATATTTACGGAGGATACATTTTCATTGTCAGTCTTAGAAACTCAGTGTTGAACTACCATAAAGATTGCAAATTCAGATTTCATCAATACCACCACTTTTATCTAGGATAATTTTATTCAGTTTAATATTATCAGTATCACCAATTTTATTCAGGATATGTCTACAATTTTATTCAAGATAATTTTATGTTAAGTACTGATATGGAAATATTGCTTTAGTAGTTGCAGATTGTCTGCGAACTGAATAATGACATCCGATGCGCATTTCGCGCGTATGACGACCTCATTTTACAGCTCAAGTGCTCGAATACTTCTCGCGGTAAACCGCCACGAGAATCACCATTTCCACGTAAGCATCGTTCGTGCATTTGCCTAAAGAGCAGCCGTCTAAAAAAAGACTCGTCTCTTTTCTTCCTTCCGCCCGACGGTGAAACTCGTCCGCCTATATCGCTCTGCGAGTATACCTGGGGTAGGAAAAATCCGAAGGGATTTCGCAGTTATCGCATATTTTTTGCTTACGATTATGTTTGCCGCTTGTGAAAAAGGAACCATACTCCTGCGGAAACACCACTACCCGTTTCCTCCCCTGCGGCACCCCTAACTTTCGTGAATTTCTTTCCGCTGTAACGGAAAGCATTGGGGAACAGGTGTGGTAAAACACTGTTTATACATCCTTATTCTTGCGCTACTCTGCGATTATATCCCTGGTATATAACGCTATGTATAATTTAGCTTCGTAATTCACAACTTTTTTTTAATAATGTTGCATCTTATGAAAATGTAGACGGTTAGTTGATTCTGAATTACTCCAAAATGAAAAATCCACGTCCATCTAAGCTCAAATTAGCATCATAGATGGCAAAGATATATTAATTGTAGTCAATTAGATCGAAAATAGATAAAAATAATAAAATGCATTTATATAATTACATTTTTTAATTACTTTTTCGAGTTTATCTACAATTTTTTAAAAATAATTATTATTAGGCACCAAGATCCGTCGCGACCGATATTGGCTTTCTTTCATATTCATATTTGTTTAATATCATCGGTCTTATTCTTACACCGAAAGAACGATAAGGTTGTCACAACCACAGTAATAGTAATATTTGGTTCAGCCACGTCCTGTGGTTGTCACATTCACATTGTTTTGTGTAGTGCATATATGTTTCAATCAACATTCACTATGTTTGCTGTACCTACTAAATGCATATAGTTGCCTTCACATTAATGTGAATGTGACAACCACAGGACGTGGCTGTACCAAATATTACTATTATTGTGGTTGTGGCAACCTTATCGTTTTTTTCGTGTAATATTATTTGTTTAAAATTTTTTATTGCAATTCTGATAATTTAATTATCAAATTATTCAATCCCGTTCTGTTTATATAAAGTCCATCCAACTTTATCCATTCTGTCGAAATTATTGTACTATCTGCAGCAGACCGCGCGCTCGTTAATGTAACCACGGCTTAACATATATCAGGAAAATGAACTGGGCACAACATAATTATCCTTTTCCCCCCACAAATGAGAGAGAGAGAGAGAGAGAGAAAGAGAGAGAGAATGATGATCTAGAGTTAGCAACATGTTACTCCTCCACGAGTGTGTACACATTATCATATCACGGCCAGTAATGTCGACCCTATTTAACACAACATAAACTAGCCACGGAGTAGATGTGAACCAACCACTAAAGATAAGTTCAATCCCGCGCTCCTGCTGACCTCCGAAATTCCTTCGAATACTTTATTTGTCACACTAAAAGAAAAATGAGAAAAATCTCTGACTACCGTGATATCCGCTTACGTTATCACATCGACATGGTGCACCCAGATTGCTCCTTTTCTCCATGTGCATATTTTGCCACGGATTTTTTAATTCCTGATCGACACCGTAGAGATCGAGAAAAAGCGCTATCTGCATAGTTCAAGAAAGCGAATCGTTCTTTGACGAAGAGTAATGCGCCTCGTGGACTTCTTATCATTCGCTGCACTCGCTCCTTCATCGAGTTGCGACAGAACGCGAGCGCATCTATAATTTTTTTATAACGTGCTACCTGCGGATTACTCGAGGTCAACAAAATGCAATTTCCAATTTCACCCGGCGGAAAAGTGGAATCGCGACTGCGCTCGTTGCGATATCGTTCCATTCGCAATATAACTTATGTTAGTATCAAACTAATATCTGAAATTACTCAGGAAATTAACCCAATGCAAACATTATAGTCTATTGTAATTTTGGGGGAAGTAAATTCGTTTATCCGCGTCAGCATCTATACTTAGATACATAACTTACCTACAAGATATTTCGGAAATGGAGAAAGAGAGGAATAGAGAAAGGGATCTAAGCGCGGAACACGTGCAGATTCCCACGCGTCACAAAGAATATCATTATTGGAGACGGGATGATTAGTTCTCTTTTTCAGCGGAGGTTCCTTTCACCGCACATTTATTTCCGATGTCCCATTTTCCATTTCGCTCGCTTCGACCCCTTTACCGCCACGTTCGCTCGAATTTCTATTCACAGCGCAGTGCTTTTAACTTTGATGAATCGTATTTGAATTCAACTATGAATCATTACTCGAATTCGTGCAACTGTGGCACGTGAAAAAAAAAGAATTACGAGCGACAGAGGAGACCGAGAATATTTAATCTTCGAGGCGAGGGATAGAAATCATGACATTTTTACATGAAACAGAAACTGACAGGATTGACAATTTTCTACGTTCTTTCTTTTTTCGCGTATGGATAGCTGAAATACTTTAAGTTTAACGATGTCGAGCATTGATGTGGCACTCGCGAAGATAAAATCTCGTCGCCGACACACCCATGAGAACGCTGTTAGCGCCCACGAAGAATAGGCGAGCCGATAGTAACCTTAGGCAGGCAGATAATTACAATATCGAGTTTACCGAATATACCAGAGTGTACTATGCAGAAGCCTCCGCAAATTGTCGGTGAGTCAGGTTTGCCCGGCTGCTACCGTCCGATGCTGCCATTAACCGCCAGGCTGACATACATCGCGCGCATATACTTGTTTATGCCGCGCGTGCAACTTTAACACGAATAACACGGCTGGCAGATAGAGCAATTAATGGAACAATGAAGTTTGCGAAAACCTCATTGTCGCACGAGATGAAGTCGCCAACGAGAATACTTCCTTCGCGAGTAGATATATGTACAGGGTAAGAATCAGGAAGTTTGCTGAAGCTAAATATCTGTTATTTTATAATGAGTGCACGGAAAGAACGATTTTGCTGAAGTTATCTAAAAATTTAACTAGATACAGATCTAAAAATAACTTTGTTAAACCATCAAAAATAACTATGTAGGATGCTCAAGCATGATGATAATGCTGCAAAAAGTTTTGATATTTTAGCAACTATTTTGGGCGTTCTACATAATTATTTTGACGGTCCAACAAAATTATTTTCAAATCTGTATCTGGCCAAATTTTTAGATATTTCAGCAAAACCATTCTTTCCGTGTGGACAAAATGAAATGAGTTAAACATTGTACTGTATAAGAAAGCTGTGTCATTATTATTAATACTTATTGTTAGTGTAAGAAGTATATACATATATATGAATTTGTAAAAATAATTATAATTTTACAAAATATTATAAAGATATTTTAAAGATATTAAAAAGGGGTAAAAAATTCGGCTAGCTGCACGGCTCAATGATACACGTTCTCCAAATGACTATTTGAACTTGTACAATAATCGAAGCGCTTCTGAAAATTATTAAATACACTTTCTAATATTAATAACTATAACTGTATCTTCAAAGAATTTTAAGTAAATTTTTTTTATAGACCGCCGCGACCGTAGATGGCTTTTTCTCTTACTTATATTTTTTTATAGAAATAGTCGCTTATGTATCTTCTGAATATGTATCACTGATGAGCCATGCAATCAGCCAACTTTTCGACTTTTTTATAATAATTAATTTTACAAGTAAATGCTTATTTTTTTAACTATATTTTTTAACTATGTTAATAAAACTGAAGGGTTTTTTTTGTAGAGCAATGTTTAATTCATTTTATTCTGTCCACTTATTACAAAATAAGATAAAACTGCATATTAAGGGTGACCTCACTGATTTCAATGACCTTGATATATGTTGTCAAGGACATAATTCTGAGTAACTTTTTCTTATAACTTAATCGTCGCTCGTTGCTTATTAAAAAGTTATTAACAAAAAAAGTTTGAAAAATATAGGGTAAATATATTACTATGGCTGCGTTCGGGAAGACGCAATTAGCGCTAACAGCGTTGTTCTATCTTTGTCACCTACCAAAAATTGAACAAGGACACAGCACGCTCATAGCGCTAAAAGCGTGCTCGCCGAACGCAGCCTATATAGATGAGTCTCATATACACACACACACACTGACATAGGTTAGGTTAGGTTGGGTCAGATTTTTGCAGGGGGTCTGGGAGGGCGCAGCCCCCCCCAGTACACTCAATCATGTACTTAAATATGCAAATATACAAACAATCGGAACCGTAGTTAATCGAGACCATGGTCAATCGGGACCGTGGTCAATATCAACGTGGTCAATCGGGACTCGTGTGTGTGTGTGTGTGTGCGTGTGCGTGTGCGTGTGTGTGGTAATGACCACAGTCTTGATTGACCACGGTCTCGATCGCTACGGTTCC
>NJRP01000095.1:667209-680151 GCA_003063835.1 Aphaenogaster floridana | reverse complement strand
AATAATTGTGTTAAAAGAACTCAAAATAATATTCAATTTCTAAATGACATACATAAAAAGTTAAGTTATTACATTGACATAAACGTAACACGTGAAAATGTTATGAAAATAATAACATATCTGTTGTATGTTAATTTTACATTGAAATAATAATCAAATTTTGGTAACACAAGAAAATTTTAACATATGGATGCACGATTTTTTACTGTGTAAGTTTTTCTACACAGCGCTGGATGTGAACAAATAAATGGACAATTTAGAGGAAAAATTTGGAGATTTTTTGGAATCTCCGGTAAAAGAACTTTTATTTTCACGAGGCGCGCAGTGGAGGAATAAAATGTCGCCGGCGGCATTTTAAATAAAAAGCTGACGTTTTAAAGAGCTGCGATACATTCATCTCGACAGTTCACCCGGGCTGGGAATACGGAAACGCGACGTAGTGCCGCCACGCGAATATCATTCGAGCGCGCAGCCGATCGTTTATGCAGTCAACCGGTCCCGCGACATCTGTCATCAATCCCGATCTGCAGCCGGCGCGACGTTTCCGCCGATGTGCAGCCTTAATATCGACACGTCAATGCGCGGCTGCAATTCTCCCGAACGCGTACGTGGCAATTTCGAGGTCGACCAGCTCCATTCGGCCGTGCTAACTAATGCGCGGCTCGTTGCAGCTGCAATCGCAGGCTGCGGCAAGGGAGGGAATTGGTTGATTCATGCAACGCTAAGCAGTCAAACGAACCTTGTTGCGCATTGTTTGATCAACTTGACGCCTCGTTGTGTGCGATCCGAACGATTCGCGTCGTTAGCGAGCACGCATTTTGCTCTGCACGATGCGACGCGACGCGCACCGTGCAATTGCTATCACGGTCGTTTTGTTCTACTTTTCTGCCTTTCTTCTCTTCTTCATTAGCGCTACAATCGTCAAAGGGTATATAGAATAGGACGGTAGAATAATGATAATAATAACGATGATATTTATAACGTTTAAATCTCGCGCATTTTGTGCTGCACGTAGTTACAATCATGCTTAAAAACAGTCCGTATAACGATGCGACGAGTCGTAAAACGTCACTAATGAATTTCATCACGATATATATATATATGTACCATAACTAGACATCAGATTTTTTATATGCAGATTGGTGGAAAACAGCAATTAATAACTAAGATTATGTTATTTATAATATCCAACATATGCAGTATAAATATGTTGGATATTATAAATAACATAATCTTAGTTATTAATTGCTCTTTTCCACCAATCTGCATATGAAAAATCCGATGTCTGTCCATAACACATAACAACTTTTCCGGTAAATCGTACGAGATCGTGTAGTTGCAAAAGTTCTCGTATTATATAAATCTTTATGTCCAAGAAGGCCACATTATCCGCATCGCCGTTGGAACACACAAAATCGTAAACTCACATTATTCGAATCGCTATTCGATTACGATTTAAAGCATCTTCGACGACGTTGACGTATCTTAGGTTCGACTTTACGTCGTTTTAATAAATAATCGCTGTCATAAATCGTGCGATACGACGGTAACGTCTGGTAAGCCGCTCTGCGGGAATTTCATCGTCGGATTGTCGTGGTACAAATGCGACGCAGAGGGGAGTCGCCCCTGGTGACGTCATTATGTGATGATCATAAAGATTTTTACGAGTACGCCCCTTCCATTTACGAGCCGTCAAAAGAGTCCGGCGAAAGCATCACGAAAGATTTGCGGCTACACGTTGCAGCTGCGCTTTTATCTCTCCCCCTGCCGCTCTTCGCTTCTTATCGTACCCCGTTCTACGTGATACGTAAAACTTTGCCGCAAATTCGAAAAGCAATTGTAAAAAAGGTGAAGGATAAATTCCCCGTAAAATTTTTCCTGAGCGCCATAATTCAAGCAAAAATTTTTATACGCGCTTACTTGGTTCTCACTTTTTGCGGAAACTGTGATTTTGTACGCATTGTACATTTTACGCGCGATAGATAAAACGTTTTATTGATATAGTGCGAACAATATTTAACTATTTCAAATGAATTTTGAAACTCGATCAATCAAAAATCGTTAATTATCAATGAATGTTTCCATGCGGTTCGCCGTTTCGAATTTCACACAGATATCATTCAATCAAGTATCTCTTGTTTCACGCAAAAAACGATACGCTATCGCAATTTCGGCGAAAATTTTAGTGGTTTTGTTTCTAAGAAAAAAAATTATACACAATCGAGTGAATCAAATGAAAAATTGATTAGTTTGCTTCGCGCTTCGCGAAACGATAACGATTCCACACGAGGCCGCGCGATATTTCCTCAGCAGGCTGTGCGTAACGCAACAATGGCGCAATCACGCGCGACGTGGGATCGGAAAATAGGTAACGTCGAGTGAAACTCCACGATTAAGAAGTTAATCGAATTCGCGACGGTCGGAATTTCGATGGAGGAACAATCCCGACGCGATTGCTCTCGCGAGAACGAATTGCCGCGAACGGAAGCCCACGAAATGAAGGGGGATACACGAGGGAAGAAGAAATAACGAACGTACTTTAATCCATGATCGAGAAAAAGGAATGGAAAGATGTTGAAGAATAAAAAGCAGGTTAGAAAGAGAGAGAGAGAGAGAGATTTTGATCTGCCTGGTAAAATGCATTCGTCTCGGATCTATTATCAGTTTCTCATTATCCGATTAGAGGTGTGCTATAGATCGAACGAACAATCCGTCTCGAATCTCACAGTTTTCACGGACCGATGGGACCCGATGGCAAGGGGACGTTATTCGCGCGCATGCGATCGTTTCTTGCAGCGGCATTTGTTTAACCAGTTTGAACAGTGGCATTATCGAGAACGATGAATCAGCGTCACGGCAAATGAGCGGACGGGCGCACCAACGGTGGGTGTGGGCGTATTCGCATTATTAATCACATAACGCAAAACGTAGCGTACATTCTTCGCGCGACAGATGGACGGACGGACGTTAAATAGGATCGAGCCGTGGCGCGAGAGACGAACAGCCGTGGCTGAATACATATTCCAAATTGTCGGCGACTGTTTTGACGATAAATATATATCACGCGCAGACTGCGCCCGTGCGAATAAATCACGCTACACCGTAAACAAGTCCCGTCCTGGCTGCGCCGAAGTTGTCTCGCTCGTTGAAACACCGGGCGAGTTTCTCGCGTGGTCGAAGCTCCGACCCGCTGGATGGAAATCTACAAATTTTTACCTTTCGAATTAAAGGTGGTGAGAAACATACGTTTTTGCCGGCGACCTGTCGAAAAATGTTGTAGAGGCGCGGATTTTTGAACAAATGTCCTTCATCTCGCGCTCGTGCAATGTTTGTGTTCTCTTTAAAAAATTCATTTGCCAATACGCCCGATGCGTATTGTCTGTTTGCTTTCTTTTTTTCAAGAAAATCAAATATTGCGTGAAAATAAAGTATCGCTTTGCCCGTGTTTAAATATTGAATGTTCACGTACACATTGTCGCCTACATTTATTATAGATAAATTAAAATGACGTTATTTGTAAAAGTGTTTTACTACAAAATTGAATAAATAAGCTCTTTCGATATGTAAAATCATATTTATCCACATACACGACGCTGCAAACGGAAACGTTATTTTATAGATATTGTAATGAGATTTATGCAGCATTGGTAAATAGAAATAATAACGTTGTATGTCAGTTCGCTGTCACAGTTGCGTTATTAACTCGTATTGTTCAACATTCATTGACGTTACAAACACTATTCCACCACGGTGATTTTCGCGCTGTTCCCGAGGAGCCAGCGATAGCGTCAGTTAGCCCGACGCGGCCATCGTCGTTTTCCACATTGGGAAAAAGAGATCGCCGTAATTATCGTTTTACGGCGGTCACGAGATTTCTAACCGACCGCCACGTAGCCTTTATACGTTCGTTCCTAGTGGAGCGCGACGGTAAACGAGAGAAAACGGGAATTGGCGACGATGGACGCGACCTTTGTCAGCCGTCGGGAGACCGGATGTTGAATTTTCCGCGGAGATAAGAGAGTTCGCAGCCTCCTTCCATCTCCCCCGCCTCTCGAGAGTCGTCTCTTTCCGCACTTTAGTAATTATTTGCTGGGCGTTCCCCGTGCGGCCGATAAAACAAAATCGATACTCGCTTAAACAGAGGCGGCGAAACAGAGACAGAGTAGATGCATCGGCGAGTAATCAAAAAAATATTATCGCATTACGCAATTTGTTCTCTTTAGTAAATAATGAAAATGCTCGTATTGTGTGTCTTTTCTCTCTCGGGATGTCAGTTAATATTGAAATTCGTGAAAGATTTATATTCTGTTCCAGAAATATATACCGTTTGAAATTAATAACGCAGAAGGTAGATTAAAATTAGAAAGAGTTACCACGAGATGAACGTTTATTTTTATTAAACACAATTATGTCTGCCGTCCCCCTCCTTCGGTTTTATTTTCTCAAGTTTACCTCTCTGCAGTCGGATGTTATACGGTCGCGTTGTCACTAACGGTTTTAAAGTCTTTATAGGATTAGAGAGGCGTCTCGGAGCCGGCCTGCCGTACGGAAGATTAACTGGCCGACGACTTTCTCATTTACCTTCCGCCGTTCTAGATCTCATTTCGTCAAGCAGGAAGTTTCCAAATTGCATCTATTACCCCATTACCCTCTCAAATCACGTGATTGGGGCACGTTGTTCAAAATGAAGCAGTTATCCTCTCGGCTATACCGGATCATAAGTTGCGCGATGGTGAAGTAGTAATTCTGCTAGATAATATTTGATAATTAATAATATGAAGGTCTACACCGACGATGATTAAAATTAATGTAAGAACGTCAATAATATATGATTTATTGCGTATGATATAATGAAAAGACTAAATATCTCTCGAATTGTGAAAGCATTGTCGACAGCAACGAAGTCGCAAGAGAAAAAATATATGATAAATTTTGTAAAACATGGTAGATTTATTAAAATGTTTTTCTTTATTAAATATTTGCTGCCCACTCTCATTTTTCCATCCATTTAATAGCGAATGAAAACGAAATTATTTAATGCCGCTGATGAGTCGGACGACATTATGGAACGTTAAAACCATCAAAATTCAATGTTATGTTACACCCATAAAATGTTATTTGCTGCCGCATTGAGCACCGCTTTATGTTAAATTAGTTGAACGAATCACGCGGACACATTCGTGAAACCGTGAACGTGATTTCAGAGTTTTCATCGAGAAAAGGGAGGGACATATGAATGTACGATTTACTGATAATAGCGGGCGAACTGCAGCTGGTGTCTGTCTCTAGTCTCTCGGTGAAAACTTTTATCGGTTCCGGGCGAATATTCTCGTGCAACTACCCTCGAGGGAGCTTCACTCTTTTTCATTCATTCAGAATCGACGCGCCATAAAGATGAAATGCTCCAACCTGACAAAATTGCAAGTTAATCGAGCGAAAAGTACTGTCGCAACAACACACGTGTAACTTAAATCTCGTGCAAATATTTATCGCTGTGCAAAAATTATCTATTCGCATGTTATTTATATCTTTCCCGAAACTCACGACTAAAAACTGCAGTCGTCCGATCGGCACAAGCCAAATGCATCTTCCGAGGTTGTTTGAAACAAAAGCAATTGTCCCCTTGATTTAAAGGTTGCGTTACTGCCGTCGCGCGTATATACAGCGACAAGTTGTTTGCGCTCGCAATTCTTAGGTGCCGTCTTGTATACTCAACCCTATGTACTCTAAATGTAATACCATGGATACTTCCGTTAAAAATGTTTTTCCAAGAAATTTAACTAGCTTACGGTCGAGCGTACTCTTAAATGCTTAGTCATAAATATCGTAACCGTATAAGACGCACAATAATACTCCATAAATATTAAGAAACGTACAACAGGTAAATAGAAAAATTGGGCAATAATTTCTTTCTTCGCTTAAATTATATATTGTTTTAAAGCAAATTATGGTACGAATATAAAAATAGTATGTATGATATATATTGAAAAAGATATATGAAGCTTATATAAGCATATTTAAGCGATGAAAGAAATAAACTACAAATAATGAAAATTGCGTTATTTGTAGTTTATTAAACACCTTCAACTTAGACAAAGGTGTAAGTGTTATTGCGACAAATATTATCACATGCCTCGGTGGTCGAACTGGTACGACGCCCGCCCGGAGTGTAGGTAGGTCCAGATTCAAATCCTGGCTGAGGTAATATTTTTCGCAATAAGTTCTTTACGGTTTTCGGGGAAGGGAAGATCTTATAGATGCTTATTAGCATCAAAAATTATTAAAATTCTGCTCGTTAAATGAACCAAAACCCATGGTCGCTAACGTAGTAAGAATATTTCTAATTAATCAATTTAGCCAGTTGTCGTCGAATATAATTTACCTTGATTTGTTATCTATTACTGGCGTAAGAGAAAGACGTTATTTGTAATCTAGATTTTTATTTCAAGCAAATAATTTGCTAGGTAATTGCGTTGCATTAAATATTCCAGAAAGGCACGCCGTCAAAGTTTTCGCGCAAGATGGATGCCCGAGCAGGTGTTCCTTTTCCGAAGAAATTTTATTTCCTTGGGAGTCGCCCGAGCGCGAATGATCGAGCCTTGCATATAATTACTTCGTTAAGACGAGAAAGTACTTAGTGAACGAAATATTCGTTTCAGCCGTTTTTACGCTAATAATCGTTCAAAACGTTGATTCCCTTCAGCTACCCGACTATCGAACCACGTGTCCTTACAACCCGCTCTTTTGTCCTTTCTCTCGGGATTACGATCCGGCCAGGAATCCGTTTCAAAGCCTGCTTTAGTCATCGCCGGGAGAGATGGGGCCGACATTTGATTCCCAGTTAATTAGCTTTCCCCAGACGAGATAGATCTCAATTTACGTTCCGTGAAGCCGATCTGAGTTATAAGTAACACCCCTGTAAGATGAGAATACACCGCTTCTCTTCCTCCCCTCGCAATTATCTCGCATGGAACGTGCACCATTCACTTGCACGCGTCGGTCCCTTAACCACCTGTCATGCATTATGCAAACTGCATAATGTGAGCGTAGCCAACCATTATGTCGAATCATCGTTATTTCTCCGATATTAATATCGAAAGGAACAGGAAATAAAATCGGATAAAAATTAAAAGAAAACATGGGAATAAATTAAATTAACAAACTTTTTTAATATTATTTATTGTTATGAGAAAAGAAATTATTATATAGAATTATTATGTAATTTTTCTAATGAGAAAATAAACGTCTTGACATAAATGCAGGCTTATGTCAATTAGGTACTCGTCGTTTGCCTGGCGTGTATTTGGATCATAACGTCGCTGTATTGTCTCCATACCGCGTTTCTTTTTGAATCTGTTCTCATCATTGATCCCCGAAGAGTGCATTATCGTTATTTATTTCTGGTATTATGTTCCCACTTATGATCGTGAGGTTTCGACGTGATTCCACGATTCGCGGGATTCTCCAGGAACGACGACGGCGAGGATGATGATAAAACAAAATCGAATGGCTCGCGAATTATTGCGATGTAAGCGATTATTGAATTCCTGGAAATGAAACTTTATACGAGCTCGATATCCGTGCCGTCCTCTTTTCCGAGGTTTGTCCGTATAGGTATATCGTGATCGCTCGCTTGCCGGGCTCGATCGATTGTTTACTACTGCCGTCCGGAACCCGTCGCCCGCCGCCGTGGCCCTTAAAGTTTTTCTAGCGATATTGCGCACATTCAACGTGCTTCATGACGTCATATTATTATCGTAATATAGTAAAATTAACATAATAAAAACAGTGCTGTTTATATAACGTACACGAAAAAAACAATAAGGTTGCCACAACCACAATAATAGTAACATTTGGTACAGCCACGTCCTATGGTTGTCACATTCACATTGTTTTTTGTAGTGCATCTATATATGTTTGTCTCAACATTCATTATGTTTGTCTCAACATTCACTATGTTTGCTGTACCAAATGCCTATAGTTGCCTTCACATCAATGTGAATGTGACAACCACAGGACGTGGCTGTACCAAATGTTACTATTATTGTGGTTGTGGCAACCTTATCGTTTTTTCCGTATTATATAGTATGATACTAATTATACTATAATACAGATATTATAGTACTATATTATACTATATCTGTACTATACAATTATATAGTACCGATATTATAGTACTATATAATTATATAGTATGATACTTTCAATTCAGTTTATACATTATCAACAATTATAATAAATTAATTACACAAAACAGATATTCCAAATATCTGTGAGTTAATTATCACGTTACGTGCTATTATTGTGATGAAAACAAAATACTCAATGTCATCCGCCTCTATTTGCCATTCGATATCGAATCCACGTTCTTCGCGAAGCGATATCGAGGAAGAGTCTGAAATTTTCACAGAGGGCAGTAAAATATCGTCGAACTTCCACGGCACATGCGATTCGCGACGAAGCAGTAAGCCACTCGGTTTCTTTCGCAACGGCGAAATTTTCTTTCGGCTAGTTTCCGCGGCAGACTTTAATGCAGCCGCTGTGCATTGTGCTCCGTTCGTACGGAACGCGTGCTATTATCGGCTTAATGAAAGCGGCGCCTTCCGAGTTTCGCGTCGCTGGTTTCGCATCGCGCTTAATCGGCTGACAATAAATCGAGAGTAACGCGCTCGTCCTTAAATTTGCGTATGCAATTATCGTACGCATTTTACGGAGACACGGGCTTCGTCGACTCTCGCACGCGCTAGTAAATATAACGAGAATCAATTTGATTGTCACACTTTAATCCTTATTAAACTCTCGATAAATTCTAATAGTAGAAACGCGAAGCAAACGTCGCGTTCACGACAGATGAGTCGAAATATCCCGGGCGGTTCAGTGCTCCATAACGTTACGACAGCGTCGCAATGTAACAAACTGGAGAGCATAGGCGCCCTTACAACTTTTTTCAAGGGAGGGGCAGAGTTAATTTATACAATTAAAAATAAAAATCTGCATAAATATTTCTATAAAAAACAGTATTGAAAAATACGTTCGTTTGGCACCCCTAAATATACTTAGGTATTTTCAAATAATATTTTTTAAACAAATATTTATGCAAATTTTTATTTTTAATCGTACAAATTTCGAACAAAAAATAATCTGGTTGTCAATCATAAATTCTAAATTGAAAAAATTAAAATCCAGGGGGGAGGCACATGTCCCTTCTTGCCCCCCCTCATAGGCGCCCATGAACTGGAGAACAAGGTAACTCGACGGGAGATATCGTAAAACGCCCGGCATGATATTTTGCCGCATAACGTTCCGCCCGGAACGGTGTTAATGCGCGCCGCCGTAGCGAACACGCATTGCGTTATCCCCGCGCGGACGTAGGGCGGCGGAAGTACGGTGCACGGCGAGCAGCCATGATGTCGCCCGGCAAGTTTTAATGCCGCGTCGTTTAACGTCCGGACGTCTATTGTGTTCCGCTCGCGCGCGGAATGCGATCCATTATCAATTTAATGAAGCCCGCGCGGAAGTTTGCCGCGCACCGCGCCGCGGCTACTTTTTAACTTCACCGGCAACTCCACCAGGCAACTGCGCCGAAAGTTACACGCGGAATGCGTCACGCGCGAATTGTTTTCCAATGATGGTCGACCTATATATATTGCTTCTCGGTAAAGTGATCGAATAAAAAATTGACGTGAGACACGCGCGCGGGATTAATTGATGAACGTTTTACGCGGCGTTGAGAGCGATGTAGGATTGAGCATGTCACGATGCATGTTTAAATACGGACCGCCGTGACAGCCGTGCAATATTAAACATTTCCGCGATTTGATCGGGCAGTAATTACTAATACGGACGTTTCATCGTATTATCAGGCTAATCAATCGACTGCCACCTATTGAAACAAATGCGTATCTATAATTCGTTAAAATGACTCGATGGACCGTTTATTGTATTATTATATTATTATGATTGTCAATTATGTTTATTCATAGTTGTTGTAAAAAAAACAAATATTTAGATGTGTTTTAGTGCCCGTAAATGTTCGTATAGGGGAGACCGTGGCAAGTCGGCCAACTTTTTACATTTTATTTTTTTGTTTTTTTATAAACAGCATTTTGTGCCTATCATTGGTATAATTTGAAAGTACAATCCTTCGGCAACAAAAATATATATATATACTGAAAAGTTTAAAAGTAAATTTGTAAAGGAAATCCATTTTATTTTCGAAGATATTTAGCGAGTCAACTTGCCCCGTTAACGGGATATAATGGCGCACGATATGGGGTAAGTTGCCTACAACGAAAAAAATATGGTTTAATTCAATTAACGTTGATGTTATAGTTTACCATAAACATATAAAGTTAATTTTACTTTATTTTCACTATATTATATACTCAGGCTATATTAAAACTATGATATGGCATATATATTTAATTAACATGTATTATTATTGTGAAATAACAAGATTCATCCAACTTAGATTGGTGCTGTTGATACATTATTTTTTCTGTGTAGGTATGTATTAAATAAATGGAAAAATGCACACGAACACGCCGTACTAACCTGCCCCATTTCTCTCTTTCGTGTCAACATACCCCAAAGTCAGTTAAATTCTTTCAGGTCATGTATATACAGCATGATATAAAATATATTGTTTAAAAATTCGTTAAAATATAATTAACTAAATATATTTTCTAACTGCGATAGCAATTAACATAAAATTTTACATTTATTAATAATATAAATGAATTTACGAGATTGTGAGAATTTACTTCCACTTCTAAAAATGTTATTTAATGCCATTATTTTATAACCATTGCTCATAATAAAATGTAGCTTACGTCATATGTGTCAAAGATGATTTTGCACTCCCCACTTATTTGATTTTGAAACTTGTTTAAAAATAGCCGAAATATAAGCAATGTATCAATTTACCCCTGTAGCCAACTTAGCCCGGTCTCCCCTACGTAGAACAATATCAAGCAGATCATATAATGTGCGATAAAAAGGAATTGTCTCAGTGTTTGCAAGAGTTCATATGCGGGATAATATTAAGCGTATCATATAATGTGCAATAACAAGACATATTGTTATGTTTCACTCATTAAAAATCCTCATTGCACGGATCATTTTGAAGCATTTTCGTCACGATTTACTTGAATACTATGGACTGTACATAGTGCAACTGTCTCGTTTACGGACTCGCCAAAAATTTAGAGACGTGTTGGAGTCTGTTGGACGAGTATCAAAGCAGGAACTGCTTAATGAACTGTCTGGCAAAGAACTCAAATAGCTAACGAGAAGGACCATCTCTCAAAGACACCGGAAATAGTTATCGGCCACTGTCCACTCTCCGCTCATGTCGATGTAATTCCTGTCGGATCAACGAGCCTGTTTCGTTTATATCGAAAAAGTTTTCTTCGTTCATGCTCCTACATACAAATATAAAAGAAAGCAGATAAATGAATTATTTGGAATTGCATTTTTTTATCGATTGTACATTTTTAGATTGTTAAAGAATATTGTTTATTACTATTTAAAGTTAAATTCTAATAAAAAAGAAACTAATTGTTAATATTCTTATAGTGGATTATACGACGAAAAATCAAATTAAATCTTGAAAGAAATTCCTTCTTCCTCATCGCCTTTTCCGTAGTGAAAATTTTGACTCCATTTGCCAGGAATGGGCTATTATACTCGAAATCAATTTTTCCGGGGAAATATCAAATGCAAATTGCACAAAGAACACGACTCCATTAGAGACTCGCTTCTTTTCCCGGTCGTGCAGTGTAATCATCAATTTATGCGGAACCAAGCAGAGAGAGGACGGAAAATGAACCGCAAAAACATGGGGAACGATGTTGATGGTCGACTGTCTTCCACAGATCGATCCTGTAAAAAAGGAAAGTGTACTCCGGGGAGATAATGCACTCGCAAACGTAGATGCACCGATGCTGTTTTATTCCATGAGTTAACGAGCGCGTATCAGCATTGTTTAGTTATTACATTATTGCATTAATATGTATTATGCACATATTATAATATAATAATATGTTCATTACATATTAATATTAATGTTAACAATGTGTTATTTATCATAATTAATATAAAATTAATAGTAATTCAATTTGTAGTATCGAGTAATCGTGTTTTGAAAGATCTGGGAGCCGTATTCTTTGCATCTTTTTTTTTATAGCTCTATCATACCAAAGATATTCCTGCGATGTTGAATGTACAAGAAACGGGCCAAATGAACAGATTGTGGTGATCAGTGCATGATGTTAATCGCGATAATGATTCTACTGATGTCGAATAATGGGCCGTGATAAATTTACCCGAAGCCGAGCAGGGAGAAATTTTAATTGAAACTGATCCGGCATTTACATTTATGATATACGAAATAGAAGAGATCGCTGGTGCGGAGTGATTTAATGAGAATGTATAGCGCATTAATTATCAATGCACAATTAATTAAATCATTTTAGTCGCTCCTATCAGCGATATTAATATTCGCTAATCAGAAATTCTCTTGTTCTCATTTTATATTGAGATATAAAACCGCATGCGTTACAGATTTTGAAGGATGATTCTTCGAAAAATGCAACGAACGGCATTCAATTACACAGGATCACAAAAAGAAATTTGTGAAAATCAACTGGGATCAGAGTAGGTGATTCTTCTAGATTTTGGGTCGCAAAAAACGATGCCGCTGGCCAAATTGCTGTATCACGTCACAATTTTGAGTTAATTGCAGTTAAAGTTGCAAAAAAGGGCTATTTTAGTGAATTTTGGCATATTATAACTACAGTATGTGACATGTTGGAGAAGTTTTATTACAATCAAAATGAAGCACATTGTTAGGACTTTTAACCCTTGAAAAGAATTTGTTGTGTCGGTTATGGTTAAAAATTTTAAGTGATTTAATACATTTCTTTGCAATTTACAAAAAAC
>NJRP01000095.1:626404-665391 GCA_003063835.1 Aphaenogaster floridana | reverse complement strand
AAAAATTCATGTCTCAAGATTTAATTGGTTAGTCTTACAATTAGTTCAACAGCATAGAGAGAACTTATAATAATTTATATATGTAAAACGTAGAATGTTGTGACACACAACTAAGAAGTTCAACATGTCACAACGTTGTAAGTTGCCCTTAGTGTTAATATTTGATTTCGCATATATCGAGTTTGTAGCGAAGGTATATAAATAATACCTAGCGCACATCTCTCGACGAGGTAGATACGGAAATACTGGACGATATGTTCGGAGAGTAATACGAAACGACGAACTGCGACAGCAAAATTCAAATTACAACACAATCCGAACTGTTTCGAATACATGGCGCGTATGTGCGCTTTGTAAAATGTAAAACTAAAATTATTTCAGAGCCGTGGAATATCCATAGCACTCACAGCCGATACGTTCGCAGTCATTTTCGCATGCATCGCGTGTATACGCTCGTCCGATTTTGAGGAGCGCACTTTATCGATCTCGTGACACACACCGTGTTTCTCGCCGGGGATCAGATCAGTCCGGGTGGACGCAATTTCCGGCGAGATGCAACGCCCTAATTCAATGCAGAGGTGGACGCGCCGTCCCGGGTCACGACACAATAGCGGGAGTTGCCCGTGTCCCGCGGGTGCACACGGATCGAGAAATTCGCACGTGTGCATGCACGGCGGCGGGAGACATAATCGCGGCGCGGCGGCGACGGCGATGTCTGAATGCGTTTTCGCGTCGCAGCCGCACGAGAGGCAACATCCAGAGCGCGGTTTTCGCGTACAGACGGGACTTAATTAACTTCAGTTGCACGCGGGCGCGTTGTTTCGTGCGCCTCGATAAATATTTGTCGGCTAAATCGCGCGTTTCGACGCGGGCTCTTTCGCGCCTCTGGATTCCTGGGCTGAGAGAGAGAAGCACTCCTCTATTTTCAACTCGAATTATAGCGCGATCGTACGGGGCCATATTGCCCCATTCGCGATATCGTTCACAGTTGTTATCTCCGCGAGCGATTTTTCATTAAATTCTCGCGTTTGATAATGGTTGTGCGCGCGCGAGCGATGTGGTAATCGCCGTAACTCACGCGGTCGGATGTAACGTTCTCGCGTGAATAAGTTTGCCGCTGCGAGTTACAAAGCTGGTATTTACTGAACGAGCGAGCAACGAACGTAACGAAGCAGGAGAGGTTCGTGCAAATTTCGTTACCGAAGCCTGGTTCTGGCAAGCAAACTTGGCATCATTTTCCATCGCCTTTCTTCGTTCAATAAGTATCTACGCAACGTATCTACGGAGCTAAGTAATGCTGCTCCCTTCCCAAAGAATTCGATCAGATTAGATGGAAAATAAACATCGTCTCGTGTGCATTTCGTTACGTTGTGGAATGGTTATAAAGGAATGTGTAAAACATTTGTATCGAGCGAGGAAAGAAAAGATATATTCGATATTGGAGCATTTATTTGACACGTACGTGCAATGCGATGATTATATACAAAATCGTCGCTGACACAACGTGAAATCCTCTTCCTTCCTTTTTTTTCTCCTCCTGTCTTTTGAGGGATCCACAGTAAATTCCACAAAAGAATAGTCTTTATCCTTTTCACGGTTACAATGGGATTACCGTTGCGCTTTTCCTTCCGCGGAGACATTTCATTTAGTTTCACAGAGGGGCACACTAATATCGGACGGTCGCTATTCAAGACGCCGTTGCACAAACTTTCTAATTAATAATAGAATAATTAGTATTACGCCAGCGAACTTGTGCATTCATTGGCTACTCGGTAACGTCGGGATTTTGTTTCGAATTACAAAGTTTGTTAATAATCGCACTCACTTGCGTGACAGCCACATCGGTACAAGGAATCTTGACAATTAGCTTGTTTGTTGCGAACTTTGAAATGTCGAGTTATTGCGACTGCAGTCGCTTCTGCAACTTTTCCATTTTCAGCAGCGCGAGAAGGCTGATAGAATGATAAAAAGATTTTTTTTTTTAGAATGTTTATTAGATCATTAAACATCTTATCTGCTAAAAAATTATATTTTACTATTTTGAATGTTTGCAGACATTTCAAAACAAATGTCATAAGTCGAATTTATATAACATTGCACCGAAAAAATTGTATTCTACTCTAAAATAAGCGCCAAGAGGATCTTCTCTCTTTAAGAGGATCTTCTCTAGTTTAAGAGGAGAATCTGTTAAACAGTATATCCTCTAAAGAGATATTCTTAACATATAAGAATATTCTTACATGTTAAGATTCTCCTCTTAAACTAAGAGAAGATATTCTTACATGTTAAGATTCTCCTCTTAAACTAAGAAGATCCTCTTGGCACTTATTTTAGAGGAGAATACAATTTTTTTTAGTGTGATAATTATACAACATTGATAATTTATATAACATTGATAATTAAACGTAAAAATTAAAAATCAAAATTTATTCTATTCTTTAATTCTGTATTCATATTAAAAAACAAACGTTATGTCAAAACATCAAAATTTGATACAATTTTGCTGTATTATAAAGAATAACTCGGAAACGATTATGTATACTGCGGTTAACTGCAGCTTTACTCGGTCAAATCTCTTCATGCAGTTTTGTGTACGAAAGATTTATCGCGATTATCATGATTTCTATGTCCGTCGAAAATATGGCTAACAGTATTTACGAATAATTCCACTGACGTGGTAACGATGCAGCTTAATGCCAAAGTTGGCCGAATAAAAAATTCTAAACGAAAATTTAGTATTTCCCCCGAACACGCTCTTCCGGCACAAACGAGAGAGATGGCTGATGGTGAGAAAGGGGCGGAAATGAGGGGAAGGGAGAGGAAGCAAAGTTTATTTCTGAAAAACTTTCTGAATGTTGACAGCGGCACGAACGGCGGCTCGTCGGAAAAACGAATTCCGTGCAAATGTGAAATAGTTTCCGCTCTCAGCAACCGAAATTTAATTCGGCCGTTGGGGTGACGATAAATCCATTTTTCACCGAAGCTCGAAGCTCGAAAAGAAGAGGGTGAACTCTTCGTCGTTGCGTTTACGCGATTTATCTGCGAACGTTACGACCGCGATGTGCAATAATATTTTACATTTAGGATGAATGCGTTACCTTTATTGAGGTGCAAATATATCGACCACAGGGATTAAGATGTAGATTCAAGCGATACACATGAAAATTTCGCAAAGCTGAGACATTTATACGAAACGCAGAGTTTGTAAAGTATTTGAAATGTTAAAAAGAAAGTGTTATGGTAAACTGTAGGAGTTCATGGGACCAAAAGCAAAGTGTTTGTAAATTTTAGATAGACGTACGTCGACACATTAATATTCTTTTCTGATCTTCGCTTTAAGACGCTAGAGGAGTACTGATAACTCGTACCTATTCTTTGTGGAAGAAATGTGTATTGTTCATAAGCGGAAAGCTTATCTAAGACCATCTTCTTTGCGGCGGCAAAGATAAATTCTTGTCCGCAGTAAACCAAGGATTTAAGTACGAAGGATTAAAGAGCAGTGACCAAGACAGCGGAAAAAATATAAAGGTATACTCGCGATGCAGACACACCTGTGTCGCGCTGAAAAGCACACTTTTTCCGCTCATTTTAATCCGAATACTGGCGGCTCCCTTCTTGTTCGCCTTTTCTCGTCTTTCCCTTTACTTGTGCAAAGCCTCGGAAGCTACTCGGCCGAGAATTACAACGAACTCGTTTGTAAAGAACATGTGTTTCTTCCTACTCTTTTAATACCTCTCTATGCAGGAGCAGAAGCATTTGAAGTATTCTCGATGTTAATATGCTAGAAAAATATACGTATTCCGGGGAAAACTGTAAAGCGATGTAAAAGTATCAATTTTTTGGATAAAGTAAATGTACTGGTTTCATCGCTGATTACAGAATAGATTGTCCTAACGTTATATTATCTTAAATAACTCGACAACCATGAGAGCAGTAAACTGCACTCTTTGTTTAAAATTGTAGCCGAAAATATATTCGATTGCATTTATGGATACTCAAAGCCCTGTCACGATATGATCGATTGACATACAAAAGATAACGCTCTCTCTCATTTTTTCTATAAAATTGCAAAATCCTTTCAGAATTGACGATACGTTCCTTCGCGAAAATCTTTGTCGAATTTTGTTCTGCTTTCTATTTGCTATATTCGCCTGCGGTTGTGGCCTTTTGTTGAAAAATTATTAACGTATGAATGACCGTCAAAGGGCACGCGCGAGTTTCGCAGGTTTGTTTGTACTGCCTGCACAAACCGCCGTAATCGCACGCCGGAATCTGCATTATGCTACCCGTATGCTATCCCCATCCCCGCGTATTCGAATACGCTTGGAACAACGTGCTCTGCCATCAAGTTTGCATCGAGTTCACTTCGCTCTTACGGTTGCTCGTTAGATCTATACGGCGGCTCCATGTGGCACCGTATCCCCGGCCGCTACCCACAAAGGGAATTGGAAACGACAGAAACGCCCGTTCCTATCCGATAAATTTCTTTTTTACGATCACGAAACGCTTAAGGATTGCGGCGAGATTGTAAAACGGCATCGACGAGTTTAATCGGGTTCGGCGAATAATCAAAGAAAAACGAATCTAACGTCTGGACATTTTACAATTTGCTACGTACGTAGAAATATCATTCTTTTCAGTAATTAAATATCGATATATAATATAAACGCAGTTAAGTAAAGAATATCTCTGTACTACATATTGAGAGAAAATAATTTTGCGTTTGTGATTATTTCGAAGTAGTATTTCGAATTGCGTTCTTGTGATACTTTAGATTTGAATTCCGTTTCTATTAATCTTCTAATAACATTGGAATCCACAAATATCCGTAACGAGAGCATTACTTATAAATGAAGTGCAATCGCATTGTAGATTTACATTTCAGATTTACATGTAATTGTAAATATATATATATAAATATAAAAAATATTAACCACACTAATAAAATTAATAAATTTTTTATATGCATCGATTTTTTTACGCGTTATTTTTATTAATATTGTTTTATATGAAAAGGGAAAATCTAAAAAAGGGATATTATCAAACACTCGAATATATCAAAGCGTTGAAGCCTTTTTCCCGCGATGCTAATTGGCTATTGTGTTGCCGCGTCTCGGCTTCATATGTATCGTTTGCGGTTGTCAAATCAATATAAATTCTGACAATTTCTTTCTTATTGAATAAATTATGTTATTAATTATTAATTATCATTTAAAATATATAGTATTCGAGAATAAATGGCGCGCGCGAAGCGCGCGCTTTGTAATGTTTTAGTTTCTAAAAAAATTTGAAGTATTATCATATATTTTGTAAGCAGCATATATTTCTTATATCAGTTTCATTAATCATAATACATTTGATATTTCTTTAAACTTCCTGAAAATGAAAGTAACGAAAGGATAAATAAACTTGCCTTTTTATATTTGCCTTTTTATATTGCCTTTTAATGAAATTACAGGATCAAAATTAAAATTCAATGGTATGTGTTTTAACAATAACTTATTTGCGGCTACATATTTATAGATATTCCTTACAGTTTATAATCGCCATATGCGCCATTATATTGAATAGATATATGCCTTCCAATACACACATTTCAATACTTTTCCTTCTATAAATCTAAAACACGTAGAGCTGAAACATATCCGATTAAAATCAGAAATTTTATAATATTTTGTATATTATGCTCTGTGTATGAAATCTATATTTGCATTGACTGTAAAAGCAGCGAGCAATTATACCGGTGTTTAAATCCGTGCGTTATGTACACGTGCTGGTGTCGCGATTGCAATACAAAAGCGACAAAAAGAGATAAAATTATTTAACACATGCGCGAATTGTGCGTAACGTTTTTGGATACGTGTCGCGGTTTTGATGCGTTAATTTCGTGCCGTTCATTACTAGCCCAGCCGTTTGGGTTAAACAAAACTTCCAAAATGCACAGTCGTTATTAGCGGATCCAGCAACGCGTGTCATTATGAACCTTTTTCTCTACGCGAGAGCAGCAGTTCGTTCTTCACTACAAACATCGAAACGTTACATTCACATATGTTGCTACAAAGAATTTGCATTAGGTTTAATATCCTGTTAATTCTTATCCGTTATTTTTTTATTGTGATATACAAATTAATGCTTTCTATAAGATGAAAATTTTTTCATTTTTGGTGCGATTTCGTTGAAACCGAAGTTTCGATCTATTGCAAGACTTAAAAAGAGCTTGTTACTATTTTCTTAAAAGTAAATATTGAAATTAAAATAAAAATTATATCCTCTATATCGGCGTTTTTTTTTATTTTAATGCACGCAATATATATACAGATACAATACAATTTTTTATATTCGAAGTGATTAAATCGGAAATAGCTTTAGGATAATTCGTTGAATAATATAAAATTGTTTTTACTGTATGTAGATGTATTTTACAAATGGAAATACGTTTTAATTTAAATAGTTATACCAGTGTTGAGATGTATGTATTCTTAAATAGTTATACCAGTGTTGAGATGTATGTATTCTTTATTTTAAATAATAAATATTGAAATGTGGCATTACTTTAGAGTATTCTTAAGATTCTCGGATTAACTTATCAAGTATGTAAAAAAGCTGGGTAAATTGTCGGAGCTCACGAAGAAAGGAACTAAAGTTGTCTCCATCTAAAAAGAATCTCTCTGTGAAACTTTTAAAATATATTCCGCCCTTCCCCTTACCTTCATCAGATTATCCCACTTTTGGTTTTACCTTAGTTTGAACTTTGCAAGCATAATAATCCAGGTATCAAAACAAGCCGAGATAAAAGAGTAATTTTTGTCCATCGTCCATTCGAGATAGGAGTGAATGCATGCGTTGAAAGCTAGCGTAATTATTTCGTTAAATATTAATAACAATGAAACTGTAGTCGTGCTACAATTAACAAGTATCGATCGCGATTATTGATTACGTAATAATGATATGTCTCCATATGCGGTCTTATTTATCGTAACAATAAATTACATCCGATCTCTCCGATCCGATTACGATAGCTAATAACTATATAATATCTGCATGCAAAGCGAATAGAAATAAATATTAATCTCGCCGCCGTTGGTCGCCGGTGATCCGTAAACAATAATTCGCGACGCGGTGCAAAATTAATTTTTACGACCGTGTCGATTAAACGCTCGGCGGCCGCGGCGCCGCTCCAAAGCGTGGGACGGGGCTAATGATTCATCAATTTCAATTCCGATGATTTACACGCCTGCGAAATTACGCTCGGACGTTTTGCCGCGAAGAAATACGACTGGCCTGCGTAATCATCGCGCGAGCGCGATGTATCAAGCCTCTCTCGTTCAATCGACCGGCCTTTTTTTCCCACCCATTTTCGACGAGCCCTCGTGAGTGCGTTATTGCACCGGGCTCAGGGCTGGCGGTCGTACATCGAGAGCGCGCGGTCATCGAGCCGCCTGCTGCATTATTTCCGACATAATCGCATTCGTCCGCGGTTTATCGGCTCGCCGTTAAATCGATATATCGGACGCGCGCGGAAGGATAACTTGCCAAATGAGTTCCTCCGATGAAAATTTGTTCGTCCACAAAATTTGTCGCTTATTCGGCACGTTTGAGAGCTCGGTACCTTATCGCCACGCAAAACGTATAACACGCTTGAGGGTGGCTGAAACGGCGGAAAAGGCAAATAGAAAAACATAGAGTTAAATAAATAAGCGAGTTAAACGAAAATGAGAAATACGTTTCTCAAAAGAAGCGTATATGAAAAAATGCATACGCGTGCGCACACACATACACACCTAATGCACGAAGACTAAAATATATTAAATGACTACACCGTGTAAAAATATATGTATCGTACTGTACGTTTGCTTTATACGCATTTTATTTGATGATAGCGCGGAGGCACTTCAATATACGGCTTATCGCAATACACTTTGCTCGCGGAGCCATAGCAAGCGTCGTTTTTAATCACCGCGAGCATCGACACTAAAGGGAAAACCCGACAGTTATTGAGCTATTCAGCTCGCCGTGGGTGGTAACGCGGGTAACGCAGATCCAGTAAATCCCCATGTAAAATCGACGAGCGTGCGGCAGCAGCAGGCCCTAGGTGCTTCGATTTACCATGTTTTCGCTTGCCACCCTCACCGATAGCAATATAACGCGATGAAATGGATCAACACGTCGCGGACGAACGGCGGCGTATGAAACAGAATTTACACAAGCTTTTAGTTATGCGTACACCGTTTTGCAAGACGGAAAGCCTCTCTTTCTCTCTTGCTCTCTTACTTTTGTATTGCGACTTAACGAAGAGCAGTAGTTGCCAGCAGCGTCAGTGCTCGAAGTGCGCGCACAAGTGTTTTCATCCCTTCGAACATTCGGCCCGGCGCACAACCCCGTCGTTGTCGTCGTCGTCGTCATCCCTTTTGTACCGCGTTCCGGTTGCAATTTATAACTCTCTCGTAGGGAGCACTCTCTCGGCCTCTTTCCCTCTCTCCTTCTCTTTCTCCCTTTCGCGACGAAGTCGATCTCTGAAACTTAGCTGGCGTTCTGTATTTACGACCGCCCACTCCAGAGATGGACCGTTTTATTCCGCTGCTGTTACACCGTCGATGTACAATGGGGTAGGTTATTGGCGTGATCGATGAAGATTACGAATTTCATTCAGCTGAAGCTATATTATTTGTTTCTTCTGTATTATTAATGAATTATTTCGTTATTGATGTTCTTACCTCATGTTCGTTTATAAATTTAAGAGTACGGAGAAACTATTATCTGAGTAAGATTCGAATGCTTTCGAAGCAAGTGTGAACAAGGAAGCACTTTATGCAATCATTAATATTATATAATTGATGAAATTTTTCTACCGGTGACGACCAGCAGTTTCGCGACTGTAAGTGAAAAATACGGTATTGTAGATTATCAATCAATGCATGGAAGGATCGATTAGTCTGCTATTCAGAGAGCCGTCGTTGCGAAAGTGGAGCTCATTGAAAAATTCTCCTCGAGCGAGCATCGAGTTCGCAAGCGAAATCGACCGCGCTTCTCTCGCATCGGTAACGCTCGAAGGTTCCTGCCACGACTTTTCCAGGGTAGAATGGAGAAGTATCGGCCGGAAATCTAAGGCTGTGGAGCCTTCCAAAGAGAGAGTATCGAGGCCGAATCGACGACCCGAAGAAAAAGAAACTGGTCACTTATCGAGCCTTCTTCACCAATGGTTTTCACCCGCAAACCTCTCGAAACTCCTTTTCACGTCCGGAAAACCGCGTTATCGCCGGATATCAACCCGGACTGCATCCTCGGAATAACGTCTCATCCGCTCATGCGTACAGAGTGAAGCACTCGCTTTTCCAAGAAGAAGAGGTACTCGCAAATTCTAGTCCAAAGGATTCTTTGTCGAGAAGAATCGATCTCGATGTGATATTCAGTGGAAAACTTCATTATTTGGAAAAGCACGAAGCGGATGTTCTGGACGCTAATCGATTCTGTTCGAGAGGATTCTGAATAAGCTACAGAAACAAAGATGAGATCCGACGGAAACCTATTTTGAAAGAAAATTCCTATCCTGAGGTTCACGTAATCGAGCTGCGAAGTGATAAAGTAAGATCGTGAACAAACGACGGAATTAATATCGCCTTTCATCGTCAAAGCGGGGTCATTGCTGAAGTACGGGTCGTCGGAGCTTCCGCGAACGTACATCGACAGTTTGACAGGAGTGAACCTATTCAGTCAGACTCGGACTCGACAGGAATTGATAACGAGCCGCTGCTTGAATCCAAGCAGTCCACTCCGCGTGAGGGTTCCAGCTAAATCCTTCGATCGCGAAAGCAGAATCCACTTGTCCAAGTGTGTCCGATTTCCCGCTGTTAGTACGATTGTCAAGCGTATCTTTTTTCGCGTGGGATTCTAAAGGAAGAACCACATGCTACCGAAAAGCTACCTTTCGTTCGCAAATACCACGTAATCGTATAGAGAGCGAAGAAGGGATAAGTTGGCTGTTATATCGAGCGCTCTTTCATCCCCACATCTGTCCCGCTTTCCCGTCAATCGGGGATGAACGCCGAACAAAATTCACTCATGCGCGAGGGGTGAGACAACCGCGCGATTGGAAGTGCGCGTCCCGATGGGATGGAATCGCGTTTCCAGTACTGCACTATCAAAAGAGAGAGAGAGAGAGAGAAAAAGAGAGAGAGGAATCAGTATCACGTAGCTCGATGGACTACGAGGAGTCTAATGGAAGAAGGAACGGGAACAAATTGCCGAAGACGACATCTAGGGACAGAACTCGGTCGCTGAAAATCGGAAAAGCGAGGCGTAGCCACGACGTGGAAACGGGCAATGATCACGGGATAGTTCCTGAGAAATATGGGAGGATTCACGTTCTCGACCACTTGGGGACGTCTTTTGTACTTTTATAAAAGTATCATCGTCGTCGAAGTGCGCCCGGGACCAATCGCTTAGCTTCCTTCCGTATTAAGGCTGTATCGATCATCTTCATCCTCCTCGTCGTCGATACTCGAAGAGAGAAGAACTGGTGCCTTGGTTGATTCGCTCTGGTATTTGCACGAGCTCGAGGAATTCTCTTTCTCTTTGCCGGGAAGAAAAGCGGATTGTAAATTAGAAGATTACCAGCTATTTTCCTTCTGATTGGATAACTGCTGCCTAATTGATAACGCTCATCAAAGAACGAATAAATCGCAAGCGGATGGAAACATTTGTTCGACATCGGTTATTTGGCATTTCAATTTGCAAAAGAATTGGGTGAACAAAAGAAACAAGCTTTCCATTTTGTTTCTACAGATCTCTGGAATTATTTGATGATTTTGAATCTTTATTTAAATTTCGAAGGATTTATATGATGAAAAGTAAGAGATAGTATTCCTTCATACAAAAACATAAAATTTCTAAAACACGAGTTTGCACGAGTTTGCTATTTCACATCAGAACATCGATATCAAATGCATCGCTTAGACACTTATCGAGCAGTCTTCAAGAAGAACGGTGCCTTGCCCATCATCTGCTCATTTTTCGGTCATCCGCAAGTTGAGCTTCGCGTGTTTGAAAACGGCGAAAGAAGATTCCCGTAATTTCTAGCTGCACACGTTCTATTGGATATCCTTTGTCCGTAATTACGGAACGTGCTCATTCCAATGAGTTCACGAAAAATATGAAGCATTACGCTGTATCTAGTTCCAGCAAGACATTCGCAGAACAAGGATCTTAATTCCTACTGGATGAAAGCGGACAGTAAAGCCAACGAGATGTGAGCGACGTCATCCATTGATTCCGACTGTTTCATAACGAACGGATGGAATTGTTTCGCTGTGGCGACATTGACATCACAATAGGAACCTTGAAGTTAAATCAAGGAAGAGGATATTACGCAACAAATATCGGAAGCTGCCAATGTGAACACTGATCTCTCTTGAGAAATAGTGAAGTCCGATAAGCGATAATCATTAATATTGAACGGGCTACGAAATTAGACGAGCTTCTGATTTAATTTTAGACGAAATAATCAAAAGTTTTTCAAGAATAACCAAGAACGATCCACTGCCAATGAGAGTCTAATTCTGTATATCACGAGATTAAAAGAGAAGCATAAGAATAATGTCGATCGTGCACTTTGAGAAAGGCACTTCGTGAAAGGTCGTTCCATGCTTGCTTAATTACAATCGCAATCCTGTAAAAGTGCGCGCATTAAAAAGAGAGGTGGGAGGAAAGAAGCTGCAGAAAGAAAGAAAGAGAGGTGGAAAATCCGCACCGAAGTCGGTGATATGTGTCGCGCTGGCTCCCGGAGCCTCGATGACCTTGACCCCGCGAGCATGAAGCACCCATCGAGGTCAGCGGGTCTCGAGGTTGCTATGGCGCTTTTCGGCATGGTTTGGCTGCTGCGCGTCCGCTCTGAGATGCGTCGTTGCTCAAAATGTCGGCATGAGGAGATGCTCGCTCAGCAGCAGCAACAGCATCAGCAGCAGGTGCAGCTGCAGCAGCAACAGCAGCAGCAGCACCATCATCATCACCATCAGCATCACCAGCAGCAACGTACCCTGTCGCAGGCTACCAGCCTGTTGCAGACGATGTCCGACGACGGTGTCAGCTCTTCCGCCAACACCCTCTTCACGTTGGACACTCCTGGAGCGGCTGGTCCGGCCGGAAGTTACTGTGAAGTGCACGGATACGTTCAGGCGAAAGAAGGTAGAGTGTCTTTTATGTCTCTTTATCGATTACTTTTGTCGGGCCGATCTTTGAGTTGATGCGTTACATAACGTGTGCTCTATTGATATCGAAAAATTGTTAAATTTTGTAAGATATAGTTTTATATAAAACAAAGAGTTTCGATCCTATAACTTCAAGCTATCAGCCGCGTATCGTGTGCATTATGCTCACCTTTTGTTAATACGTACCTTTCGAATGTCCTCTTGGAAGTCCATCGTCTCTCAAGCGCTCGAATGTAAGCTTCGTGGAAAAGTTTCGGGCTCCGTGGGGAACGGAATGGAACCAACGACATGAAACTTTTGCAGAAATTGTACGGAATATAGCCGGCGGTGCGTGACTTCTATTGTTCGTATCGCGAAAACACCGGCGCGCGATAATAAGAGAAATTGTTTCGAAGGAAAGAAACAAACTTGACGCAACTCTGTCGCATTTTCGATAGCTTGAAATACGACTAAATGTTAAATCGCTGACATATAGAGTGCTGTTAAATGCAAAACACGTTGCAGTATAATGTATGACGGAAATTATCGACATACAATTGTCACAACACGTCGAGTACACAAGTAGAGCGCTTGTTTCGCTTAGTCTCCTTTCTCATGGACTATCCTGGAACACGACCTACTTCGATTCCAGTCGCTTCTCCGCCATAAATTCAGAAAGTTCTTGCACTTCCGTTTTTCGATCTTGCTACGGTAATGCGGCCCCGGCATATTGCAAGAGCATAAGAAAACTTTGCCGAGTACGTGTCGTGATGCAGCCAAAACGCGGAGCGCTCGCTCGTTAGGAAACATTATCGATGAGACAGTGATGGATGGCGCGCGCTCGTGCATTTTAGAGCAGTATTGTGCTGATAATAAAAAGGACTTATAAAAAGTAGTACAGTCCGATCGGCATGCGTCCGCGCGATAATGTCTATTGGAAAATCGAGTGGAACTTCCATTCGCGGTGCGATTCGCGCATAAAGGAAGCTGCCGACGAACTGTTGTATTGTATTTATCAACGCCCTTCATCTGCCGGCGGCAACTGCATTATGACGAGTTGCGGAGTTTGTTACGCTCGGCTTTTATGCGACGCTGTTATTGTCCCGCAAGCAGCGCAAGGCTACGTCCCTTCCTGTTCGTCTAAATGTTCGCGAAAGCGCAAAGAATCAACCTCGATGCGTCAAACCGATGACGATGATGTACAGAATAACAATCGGGAAACCAAAATTAATAGCCGTTACTTTGTTATGAATGTGGACAAAATAAAATAAATTAAACACTACTCTGTAGAATAAACGATCACTTTTAAGAGCATACAGTGCAAAAAGAATATGCATCTGTGAACTTGTAAAAATAAATATTATAATGAATTTGAAAATTTGACTAGTTGCATGTCTCAATGATATATACATATTCAAAAGATCATGGGCATGGGCAGACATTTTAGACATGAAAGGAATTTATCTGGAATTCTTTGAAGACACAGTTAATTTTTAGAAGCGCTTCGATTATTATACAAATTCAAATGTCATTTCGAAAACATATATCATTGAGCCATACAAAGCCGAATTTTTTATTCTTTCTTATAATATTTATTTCTACAAGTTTATGTAGTTATATTCCTTTTATATCACGTACTAATAAAAATGACGGGTTTTTTTTCTGTAGCGTAGTGTTTAATTCATTTCACTCATCACGAAATAACAGCTATTTACACGGAGAAAATTTTATATTAAAAATTACTATGTATAGCAGTAGCCGTGGACCATTGCTGGAATTATAAAAATTTTTACTATGTTATTATATTAATAATTATTAAACTCTTTTGTGAAAACATAGTAAAAATTTTTATAATTCCAGCAATGGTCCACGGCTACTGCTATACATAGTAATTTTTAATATAAAATTTTCTCCGTGTAGTTTCAACAACTCTCTAATTGTCACCCTGCAGTGTTTGAATCGCAAGTGGCAAATGTCAACTGGCTTTTCATCATCACAGTCTTGAACTGGAAAACGTACGAGATAGCGTGCGAGACGCTAACGCATGTTACCGTGCAAGACGGAGTTTAACGGATGAGCGAGTGCTTTTCGGTTATTATAACAGTCGTTCTTAGTGCACAGCTGAAGTTTAGCAAGCATAGCTTCTCAAGTATGTATATTAACAGACGGATGACGGTGACAAGAGTTACTTACTGCCAGTATCTGAATGAAAGTTGACTTAAGCTCACAATAACAAGATTAATTTGTGTGTCTATCTATGTAGAGAGACTCCTGTGGATTATTATATGAGCACACATAGTAAAACGAGTTGATGAGTTAAGGCCCCTGGTACTCATGCCATCTTGAATTGTGACATCAGAGACGATGAAATATGGACAATTTTTACGGAAGATCTCAAATAAGAAGGAGTCACCATACGATTGAATATAAGGGCTTAAATAAAAGAGGAAAGCATATTGTACGTTTATCTGCTCATTAGTTTGCTAGTCCTGAATAATTGACAGCTGATGCGGTCAAAGTAGCACTGTTCTGGAAAACGGTTTATGGCACTTTATTGGATTATTACTTGAAGCAATAGATAGCACATTAACATAACTAACACACTGAAGCTCACTAATGAACCATTTTTGGTACGATAAATGAGTTATTTTACCAATGAGATCTTCCGCAAGACAATTGTACACTTTTTGACGTGTTTTCCTTTGTTTCATCGCATTAAAATTAATTACCCATGATCAGAGTTGAGAGGCTCAAAAAGCTTGGAAACTCACGGATTGAAATGCATCATTTTTCGCTGTTTATTTTTATCGACGAATTGCCAATAAGGCGTTTATCTTGCAATTTCAAGCTGTGAGCATACCAAGCTACGAACTTCCTCCAGCAGGCATCGCGACACTCGATCGCTGTATTAGCCGAGAGTATCCAGGAGCCTTAAAATACACACCTAATTATTAGAGAAAATTTCAGAAAGAGTGTTTACTGAGAATTTATTTTACTCTGGATACAAAGATATATTGATTTTAGTTGATCAAAGACGTACTTTTTACAAGATAACACCGTGAATGCAGTTTTTTATTCGTCGCGATTGCAATAAGAGGAAAGAGGAAGGAACTGGATGTTACCGGAGCTAAAACAGATGAGCTTAGTATATTTTTTTATCCTTCTCGTGGATAATCATCTTGCTCGCGCGTCGTGCCGTCAAAGCCGCGCTTTTGTGTGCCTGTTGGTTACACGGCGACGTGTGTAACTAAAATCTGTGAAGCTTTTCCGGATAGAGCGACAGGTGAGGAGAGGAGAGGACCTCTTGCCCGGCGAATTGTCTCCTTTCTCTCTTTACCTCGCATCCGTGGCCGCACTGACATCAACACGCGCACGTACACGTACATAACACGTACGACCTAGTTATGAAATAGTTTTCCTTGCGCACGGTATAACGGCGACTCAGCCGTATCGCGCTTTAAAGCTGAAAGCATGTTCGTGTTGTGTTGCGAACGGCGGCCGCCGTATTGTTTCGAGTTTATTATCTTCCATCCAACCTGCAGCTGTCCCGCGGGGACACAGGGGTTAGATAAAATGGAACGGAAGAACCGGTTGAGAAAGTAGGGGACAGGGAAAGGTAGATCGGGAAAAAGTTTCGGAGTTTCGCGATAATAACCTGTGCATTCCGATATTGTGCTTGCCCGGGACGCAATTTTTCCGTAGATACAAGGTTCTCTGTAACTGAAAATAATTCTGATGATACGTGACGCCTCGGAATCGATTGCACTTTGAGTTTATTACCTTTCTTTCAGATTGGGATTATAATATGGTAATTCAAAGAAAGTAGGTATTATGACGGGAAAGCAGACAAAAACTTCGGCGCTCTTTGGATATACATTTGCAGTAAAATAGTCGTCTATCAAGTTCCAACATCATTCTTTTCTTCGATAAAAGTTCCTTATTCTGAAATGTCGAAGCAAAACTTTGCTTGAAAAAGATTCGAGCTAGTTAGATGCCATTAAGCGATTGTGACATACAAGAGCGGTACGCCCTTTCGTAATTCTGAATATATATACATATATATATAATATATACGGTATACCGTAATTTCGTGAAAATAAAGGTAGTTAGGCGAACCAGCGTCCGTCGCTATGCGGTACTAATGAGTATAATTAAAAAAGCCCGTTCCTGAAGCCGCTCAACGCGCGTTCTGCGTACGTGACATGTTATATTAAAAGGGAATTTCACAATTCTCTGCAAAATAATAATGTACTCTTCACTATTCATTAACACTATTCATTATAAGACATAGAAATTGATCTAAATTTAAACATTTTTAGTAGATTCGATCTAAAATTAATTATTTATGAAATGGATAATACAATATGCAACATATCAATTAATAAAGAAAATTAAAAAATCACGATAAAGGATTAGCTAAAAACGCAATGTATCTATCAATTTATTATTATTTGTTAGCAGAAAATAGCCTTGTGTTGCAAATAGTCTTGTTGCGAAAAATTCAACAAACGTAATCGAGATACCTGGGAAAACTGGTAAAGCTGGAAAAGCTATTTCAGTACTTTCCTAGTCAAAGGACAAAGGCTGCGCCGATTTCAAACGCTTGTCTCAGTTTTAATTTTCACCGCTGTCCTGTGTGCATATTCCGACGAGATGTTTAAAGTTCTTCGCATATTGTATACAGGCAGAGACAAGGATATTCTAATTGTAACAGATTTGAATATATATAATTGTCAGTAAGAAAATATTATTTTTCGCCATAAATTTGCAACAAAATTTTAATTACGTATCTGGTAGTAGATAAAATGCTTCTTTGTATTTTCTGCAACCAACGATCAAAATCTTGTGTATGTACGTGTAAATTATTTCAAGTTAATTATTCAAATATTATTTATGCGCAACTTACCATAATATTTCTGTACAATCCGTTCCTCCGTTCGTACGAACGTTAAATTCGCGGTAATAGTTGTTCCTACAATTCCGCGACTAAATTGCAGGAACTTCTAAAATCGCTCTCTAAAAACTTTTAGAGAACATTAGGCACGACTATTATTCGTTGCTGTTACGATTAAATGTATGGAAGATGGTCGAAAGAAGATCGTCGAGAAAAGCAATTTGCGAGCTACTCCCGATCGATTATTCGTGAAGGATCTCTGCTTTAAAAGTTATAATTTCACATCCGAAAACTTTCACTAGCGTTATTTAGACGACACGCTTCATAAAACTTCCTGCGAAAAATCTGCGATTGGTTATTTACGAGGGGTAAACCGCTGACCAAAATTGTGTACACCAATGCCTAGTAATGCCCAAAATTGGGCATTACTAAGTACACAAAGTACACTAAAAGTACACAATTTTTTTGCATTACTAGTGAATTTTTTATGTGTAATACTCACTAATGCCCCAAATATGTACACCGCAATGCCCTGAGCGGTTTACCTCTCGGTTATTTATATCTCACGTATTTTGGTAACTCATTTTGAAAATTGAAATTGTTGTCATGGGCGAACATAAAGACGGGCGTCATAATATATTAGTCTAATTACATGGACGTTTGTCCAAACTTGTTGTTATTTTATGTTGAAATTATTTTTTAATTACATAGAAAAAGCCGGTAGAAGAATCCAATGGCCGCTGTCACACACACTTCTCGAAATTAATTAAATCTTACATGCACATTTAATTACGCTGCGCATAGCATGCAAGTAAATAGTGTGCTCTCTTTTTAATGAATCCTACATTATATTAAAATTTTGTCGCTGCAATACAAAATAATTTGCTGTTTATAGATCTCGGATTATTTCGAAAAATGTTTTCACATTTCTCATGTATTATAAAAGATTGAATTTCTTGTATAATTCCGTGTATAATTTTCTCTGTATATATAGAGTATTTTATACATGTGTATTTTTATTATCTTCCAATCTACACTTCTTAATTAAATTTTTTGTTACTGTTTGTTCCTTAACAAAATTATTGGAACATCTCTCGATAGAATTGGAATCAGAATAAATTTGGAGAATCACTTTTCTATCCCCAATTAGGATTTAATTTTAAATTTACTGAAATTTGAACTCAAGGCTTGGAGATACTGAGAGATATTCGATATCGTAAGATATAAGCTAAAGATAGAGGGTAGAGGGTATCCGATGAAATTTTCTTTAAGGAAAAATTGATTCAAAGCCGGTAGAAGAATCCAATGGCTGATGAAAGGACG
The DNA here is from genome assembly GCA_003063835.1 of Aphaenogaster floridana. Lineage (NCBI taxonomy): Eukaryota > Metazoa > Arthropoda > Insecta > Hymenoptera > Formicidae > Aphaenogaster > Aphaenogaster floridana. The sequence goes on along the minus strand of NJRP01000095.1, from coordinate 646,992 downwards.
GTAGGAGATGCGGAGAGTCCTATATTTCACCACATCGCACACGTACAGTGAGCTCTATTCACTTCTGAGTTTCGCCCCTTACGAAACTAACTGCGCCAATTAACTTACTCTCTCTCTCCCTCTCTCTCTACAAAGCAATTAGCGGCGCTTGTTCGACGCTGCCGTCACTTTCGCGAGCAAACTCGTCCTGTCTTGTCGAACATCGCAAGACCTAAAGACTACCTCCACGCGCCATTATAAGGAACGATCTCCTTTGTTGCAAATCTTTCTCATGTACCGACTGTTTTCTACTCTAAATGCAGATGTTATTGATAACAACTTTGAACAAAACGACGTAATAAATCTTTAGGGAATTTTAACTTTTATTCTTACAAATGGGTGCGTATTATATTATATAATAGAGATAACGCATATGTGCATACAAAATTTACGTAAATTTCATGGAAAGCATAGCACCGGAGATGGAATGTGGCTAATTATCCACACCCGCGTAACAATTTCGATGTGTCATATTAATTTGGGTATGAACAACCAAATTTGCCTTTCGGCGTCTGCAAATCCCATGCAATATTACGCTCGCATGAACGACGTTGCAGACTGAATGGATAATTAGCGCTAATGAAGATGCTGGCGTTTTCATATGAAGGTCACGAGTATAATAGTTCGAGCAATAATCGTTCGCTGTAATTCCAAGCAATATGGCGCTTTGCAACGTATAAACACATGTTATATGAACAAGATATAATTTAATGATTATCTACAAATGTTGAATGTGAACACACTAATCAGCTGAATGTGAAAGGATCGTGTTATACCAATTTCTCGAAAATGAAGCAGATAGTATCTCTCTCTGTTATTTTAAGATAAAATGCTTCATTGCATTATACCCTTTCCTTCTCTTAACTTGAAAACAAAGTTAATATTTCTGATTCAAAGAGATACTGTTAGACTGCACGAGTCGAAACAAAAGCGCGTTGTGAAGTAACATTCATTCTCCGCGTTATTCCGCGGTTTTGTTACACTTTTATTCTCGCTGCTACACCAGGTATTAACAATGTACATTATGCTGTGTACAAGATAATGCAAGAAGATAATGTAACGAAATGCATGTGGCAGTACCGCAATAATTACTGATGAAAGGTGCAAGTAATAATGCACCTTTCATATATTTTGCTAGTATAATTTTTTTATGAAAATTTTTTCTATTGAGTACATTCATAATGAGATACCTTGTGTTGTGATTGGGAGTTAGTTCAGTCACCTTAAGCAATCATTCTGGCATCGAGTGACGCTTTGCTTTATTTCGCTTCATCAAGGCAGGCATTATATTGCGCTTCAGACTGCTTTTTCATCTCTGTGTGCGAGACAATGCAAGAATGGCTGGATCGCAATCAACGACGAAAGCTACGAATGCATCCGTGGAGTTCGACCCGCGGGATTCGAAGAAACGAAGTCGAGCAATCCCACAAATGTTCCCGTTAGGATCGCGTCTACACCCGATGCGGTGCTCGGCCACGACCCGATGCGTTTCTGGCATTCCGCTAAACGCAATAATGCATCCGTCAGCCACCCGATCGGCACGCGCGATCGCTAACTCGCGTCTGACTCATAACACGTCCATTGCCGCAGACGACGAGGCGATCCATCAACTAGGAGCAAAATAATCGGCATTCTGTATCGGCGTGTCCATGTCCCGAATTCCTCCTCTTTTTTTCTTTTTTAACCGATTTGTTTCACGTTGCGGAAAACAAAATTGTTCGAAGCCACGGAAGTTTTGACGGTATAAATTGCGGGAATCGCTAACCGAAAAACGTATCGCGCTGAAATCAACACACGATAGATGCGGGAATCGTGTTCATCCTACTTGCGCCTCGGCAACAATGCTCATAGACAATAGAAGAAGTAGCGCGATACGATTCTCTCTCTCTCTCTCTCCCCCCTCTCTCTCTGCCGTCCCTCCCCTCTCTGTGCTTTTCTTTCTTTCTCTCTCTGCCTCTCACACCGAGGAAAACCTACCCCGGTCGTACAATGAAATTTCTTGCACAATACCTCGTCGGCACTGTGCGTAGCGGGCAACAATGGCAGCGTTTCTGACGGCGCCGTCTCGGTGGTGCTCGAGCAAGCTCGACTTGCAATGTCACGTAGGAAACTTGATTTCTCGCGATTAAGTAGCTATTATTATACGTTATGACTCTTGCGAGATCCCGACTTCCTGCTGGGCGGTCCCTCTGGAACCGCCACGTAATTACGTCAACTAGAGAATATGACGTTGATGGAAATATCTCTCTCTCTCTCTCTCTCTCTCTCTCTCTCTGTCTTTCTCTCTTTATCTCTCTTTTTGCGAAATTCTTGTAGCTTTTTGATTGATTGCGCGAAACGTTCCACATTGAAAAAGAGAATGCTAATTCAGAGACTATTGAAATTTATTTTTATCTGAATATTGCCGTACAATTCGCATTCCGCGCACGGATATTCCGCGATATAATATATCTTCCGTGCAAATGCAAAACCTTTATATGTTTTATATTATGTTGTTAACTCCAAACTTGATTTATGAATCCCCAGCTTCTTCCAAATTACTTCGTCAATTCCGCGACAGGCAATTTGCTTGTCGAACATTAATCGTCGGCCTGCTGTGATATTGTACTCGAAATTATTGCACGTCTCTTAATTTTGCTGTAATCGAAATGAAATATGATCAACGAAACAAACTGTTTCTGCAACTTTGGACCAATTAAAAATTTATCGGGAATAAAGGACGCAGTTGGCGGTGTGGGGTGATTGGTGGTCGAGTTATTGAAGAAAAAAATTCGATGAAGTTATTAATACTGCATCGATTCGATCACGGCGGGCATAATTCCCGGCGAGTAATTAGAAAGCTGCGTCCACCGCGATAGCGAATTCATCTTCCTGGCGTTAGCTTAAACCGATTATCAGCGTCAGTTTGCGCGGCCGACCGACCGATGCCGTAGCCGGTCCGATAATAAATATATGAAAGGTTTGATAAATTGCTCTGGCGCAACCGACCTTCAGACACTACTGCCCTGTACGACGTCCGCCATTTATCTTATCCAATGTACTTCATCGGCTATGTGAAACTTGATCATTTTCGGAAGAGAGCTCTCGAACGAAGGAGAGGAGCTCTCGGAGATTAACTGTTGCATAATTCCGTTGACGTGCTTCAATTTCGCGACCCATTCACGAAGTTCAAAGGCATTAGGCGCTAACTGATGAGCTCTGTGAAGAATAACAAGCTGCTATACATGTACAGCATATGTAATTTTTGGTTGCTTCGTAAATCATATTTCGCTATAAAAGACAATTTCTTCGCATGATTTTGCGTTGCATATTTTGTTTTGTGTCCTACTAATCTCGTCATGCAAAATCACGTTCCTTTTTTCCTGCAAGTGGGATTATCGCGATTAATTAATTACTCGCGAACGTGCGAGATGCAATAATCTCGGCGCATCATTTAGCAAACTCGATGAAAGTCAGAAATAAACAAGCGCGCGTGCATCCTGTCCGTCGCGCGGGACAAACGGGGATTAAAAATGAATTACCCCCGTGTTATCGTTCTCCGTACAGCCATGAAAGGTTATATATATATATGATCATCTTTAGTAGAAAATATTCAATGCGACTACTTTCTCACTTGAGAGACAGGAAGGAAATGAAGGTGAAAATTAATGCCCGCGCCGGCCGGTCCTTTCACTGAGAAAGACATAATATTATGTGATCATAAAAGCGATATACACTTGCGAAGAGTACTCAGAGAATAATGCTCGTGAAATAATTATCTTTCTCTCACAAAAGTTTTAATTAAGCCGTTATAAAATTATCAATTTCGTGTGCAAGTTCAATCAAGTTAAAATCAATTATATGTATAAAGATGACGCCAGACGACATGGCAAATGTACGCCAATATTGACGAATACATTGGCTACTAATACATATCAATGGATATCAATGGATATCAATAGATATCAATAGATATCAATCGTATTGCATGTGCATATACAGCCAATATTGGCCCAGCAATGGTAGCCAATGCATTCGCCAACGACATTGGCATACATTTGCCATGTTGTCTGACGTCGCCTTAACAAGAATCATTATAACATAAAAAATATAAGTAAATAAGTTATATTCGACTGGCGCCTTTATTCTTCAACCGTCGTATATGTCGAGGAAAGCTTAATGCATATTGTTTGTTTCAGTTATTGCATATTTATTGCACTATTTCGCGACGTGGTTTCATCATTGAAACCAAGTTGCGAATAACGCAAGCGAACCAAAGTAAACACCGGCGTACTAATTAATACCGCTATGTTTACGTGTCAGTCCATAATAAATGAGAAAGCAGTCGTTAGTCATTTAAGAATAATGGCAGCTGCGTCACCGTGTCTCGTAAGCGCCGTACGTTTAGATGAAACGAAATGATGGGAAAGATACGTACGTTTCGTTACTCATTAATCAACTTATTTAATGCGTTTTTGCGTTCTACACGGAGAAAATTTTATATTAAAAATTACTATGTATGACAGTAGCCGTGGACCATTGCTGGAATTATAAAAATTTTTACTATGTTTTTCTATGGAAAATATAACGTAGTAATTTTTAATATAAAATTTTCTCCGTGTATGAAAATCGACTGACAGATACGATAACGAAATAATCGAACGAAAGAATTCGATACGACCAAAAATTGTGCGAGATACCGCTTTGCATTAAGAAGATTAGTACTTGTAAAACGCGGGAAAAATGCCCCGAGCAGCATAATAAATGTTCGCCATTATTTTTATCGGACGCCATCGTGCGTCAGCGACGCCGTTTACGCAATCACGCCAACGACGCTGGCTTTATGTCAGATTTTTGCAAGTCGAGCGGCGGTCGGTCGCGTGCTAACGAAGCGCCGGTGCACCGTACGCAATTAAATCGTCGGTTGTAAAACGCAACCGTAGAAATATCAGCGCCGGGGTATTCATGTGTCTCTCGTCCTATCTTTTTCCACCGTCAGCTATCCACCAACTGCTCCCTCCCCCTATCTCTCTCTCTCCCCTTCGACACACTCGCCTGTGTGCCATTCCGTCCGCATAATCCGATAAACGTGATCCGCATCTTGAACAGGGATTGGTATCAGGCCATCCGTGACCCTCAACAAGTTCTAGAGAGTCGTTTCGTTCACCGTTCCGATGAACCAGCCGGCCATCTCCATAAATGCTCATGTAATTAAAAAAACCAATCGACTACGAGCGGCTCATACTTTACGCCGCTCGAAACAGCATATGCAAATGCGATAAAATATTTCCATTTAAAGTTTTGCATTCACGTATATTCGAAGCAGAGATAAGTCGTACGATTACTGAATATCTAAAAGATGAAATCTCCTTTTGCGGAATAATAATTTGATGATTATAATCATTATATAATAATGATATATAATTATGATAAACGAAAAGATTTTCTAATCTGCTAATTAATATAACTTAGGTACAAATATACCTCTAACGGCTAATATTTAAATAGCTCACCCCTTGTCTACAATGCGTACTTAAGGCGTTAAGACTTAAGAAATTGATCAATCGCAGTCGTTTATTCTCCTCATATATAACTGTGATTGGTCAATTTCTTAAATCTTAACGCCTTAAATACGCATTGTAGATAAGGGGTTAGAGTATCTCTAAATGTTGCAGCTCTAATACTACTTTAAATATATATAATATATATATGTCAACAACTATGCCGTAACGTTTAAAGCTGGAATGTTCTCTCTTGGAGTATACGATTCTCGTGTATTTGGGTTGCTGTGGAGCTTATATCGCTGCCTTTTAGCAAAATTTGACTGCGCAGCAAAGCCATTAACCGCTATGCGCAGATACGATGCTCTGCACTTAGACTCAGATGATGCCCTGCGGTCGATTGGCAATATCAGGTCACATTATGGCAACCTGTCTATTTTACAATGATTAGAATACAGTCGTATAAACAGAAAACAATGCAAAATAATAATATTCTTAGTATTCTCAATATTTTTAGTATATCTACTAAAATAGTAGGTAGTAAATATCTCTCACACACAATGTGTGTGCGTGTTATATTTAAACATAACTAAATTATATTAGCTTGAAGATTTATTTTTGAGATATAACAAAATGAACTCGAGTTTTTGTCAAATTGAAACAGTTTATTATTATTTCTCTACTTTTTATACTGTTATATAATCCTTATCTAATAATAGTGGAATAGCTATCACATTAACCAAGAAATGTTCTCAGTTACCTGCATTATTCAGTCTCAGGGTGCATAACATCTTAACTAATCACAAATCTAATCAACAAGCAGTCTCGTTACGAACCTCGCGTACATAACGGCAAATTCGCGTGAGATCATTATGCATAATGCTACGTCTATATGTAACTATATATGCTCGTTGTATTTGCCAGTGATACTCCGAGTTCTCCCTTGTGATTGAGATAATACAAGTTGAAGCTTCATGCATGGCAAATAATACGTAAATAATAGTAATACACGATTTACTAAACATCTTTAACATCGATCGTCCATTTTACGAAACATATTGATTTTATCGCCGCGTATGTCAAAAAACGAATGTAATTTTGTAAAGTTTAAAATGTACTTTACGGAGCTTGACTTGCAGAAATTTAAATTTATACTCGGCTTGCCTTATATTTAATTAACTTTGCTTATTTAATGTTCTCCTTTATCAGCGCTACACTGTCTGTCGCGATTCCCCGAGACATTGCGGTGCGCAAATAATTTTGGCGAGCCGCGAAAATAAACGTTTGCTGATCGCTGTAAACGATTTACCGTATGCAATAGAATTTTCGTTCTATCCGGTCGCACCGCAGGTGATTTAGCTGTGCGCTACGTGTTGCACCGCGCGTGGCTTTACAGTGAACATTTCACACGATATCCCAACGAAGCTATGCGAACCTCACCGCGATTCTCTCGCACGACTTCATCCTATCTAAAACTCGCAGCACAGTGCGAAATTGCATTAGTGATGGATAGTTCGAATGACCCTTTTAATGGTTATATGGGAGCCCGAGGGTTTCTAAGAGTTTCATTCAGGATGACATAAGACAGCGATACATAACTCTAAATATTATATATAAACTCACATAGAATTAAATTGTTAAGATTGTAACCATAAAATTGTACCAATAACAATTAATAATATTTTCAATGATCAACTACTAACTCCATCTTTATAAATTATACCTTATATAAAGAATGATCGGAAAAGACAATTTATATCCATATAGAAGATATAACACACAAACATTTAAAAATGACTGGAACACGTACATTGGAAAGGAATATAATGTAATCCGCGCCGACGTAATAATAATTACAAGTGCAAAGTTTGCTTCATCATTACACATAGTTATTAGAAGAGTAATTACGTCATTAGAAGACATAGTCATTAGAAGAGTTATTACGTCATAGTCATTAGAAGAATAATTACGCATTTTCTAGGAATAGAAAATGCGTAATTATTTCTTCTTTTATGATACACTTCTCTCGTTTCTATCTCGAACGATATTTCAAGCGCCGATATCTGGGCAGTGTTCTCGCATACTTGAATATAATTAGAAATTTCGCGTCGATCCCGACGATCCGAGTGCATTAGGTCTCTTGCATGGAATCAAGCTCCGCATCCGCAGGTTCAGTAATTGCGAAAGGACGCGCGTCTAAGGATGCAGGAGCATGTCGCTCGATGAGCGGACGACTCGGGGATAATGTCATCTCACCGTGCTTCCTCCTCGACTGCCTTGCTTCTACCGCGCGAAATTCGTTGCGGTTTTGGAATCTGCGGGAAGCAGAGTGACTATTCATGGTTCGAACACCACGTATTAGTAGCAGGGAATAGACAATTTAAGCGTTGCACATTGTTACAAAAGGATATTTTCAATATAACGCTACTCAAAAATGAATTGAATAAAGAAGAGAGAAACGATTGGATAACAAAACTAACAGTAATGCCTATTTATCTTTACTATCTTAACTAAAATAATAATAACGAGAATAAAGTGTGATCGACACAACTGGCTAATAAAACGTTTATTATAGAGTACTACGTTTTGGCCATGGGTTTAGGCCCTTTTCAAGTACAAAATTGCATATTTCCTTTATAACAATGACATATGTCCAAACAACGCCATTAGTTTGCAAAGGAGAAATTCAAAAAGTAAAGTCATATCCTTTATATGTCATTGTTATAAAGGAAATATGCAATTTTGTACTTGAAAAGGGCCAAAACCCATAGCCGAAACGTAGTACTCTATAATAAACGTTTTATTAGCCAGTTGTGTCGATCACACTTTATTCTCGTTATTTATTTACTGGCGAAAAGAAGATTTCATTATTTTATTTTAAAATAATAATATTTTGTGAATATTCTTTAAATTTTCGAAATCTTTAAAATCGTTTTTGTTTTCCCTTTGTCGTCGCAAATTTCATCTCAACTTTATCTAACAACCTCTTTGTCTTGCAATAAATTTAATGTGTTTACATTATAATAGATAACACTATATGTCAGGTCATGTACAACTATGCTATTATGATAATTTGAAACTTTGACCGAAATTGTTTGATTATATAATCGTGTTACGCTTTAGGGTTCGGTAGGGCGGACGTAAGCAACGATCAGGTTAAGGAAATATTGGATTAGGGAAATAACAGTTTAGTCTCTCCTCGTTTGGGCCTGACTATCTATTATCGACCCTGGAGTTTGTTCGGTGATTAGAAAAAATTGGGCATAGTCAGATCGAAACGTTGGCAACGATTAAAGCCACGGGCGCCCCCGGGAAATGTGCACGTGCGAGAACATCACGAGCCATTTCGCACGCCCGGAGCGTCGCGACGCCCGACGTCGGTCGGCTACACGCGGCGTCGAGGCGTTAACAACTCCTCCTCTCGTACTTCGAAGACGGAAGTTTAGCCTCCGTGACACGTAATTTCCACACCGACGGAACTTTCCAGTCTGTGTGCTGCGTGCGGTATGGACGACGACGATGAAGAGACGGCAAGGGGAGAACGGTGAGAACGAGGACAAGGACGAGGACGAGGACGAGGACGACGACGACGACGAAGCCGACGATAAACTGGAGCTCGTTAACATCAACCGTAGAGACCTGCCCGTACGAGATACGCCATTTCTGTAAATAACTTCCATCCTTCCTGCTTTTCCTGCGAACTTTCCCACTTCCGTTCGCGGCTTAAAGAGGAAGGTGAAAGCGGAGCATGAAGTCATGAGGGGGCAAGAAGATAGTCCCGTAACAGTTCTTTTGTAGAACCGGAAATTGCGGAAAATTAAAAATTATTCGTCGTGTAAACGTTTGTACAGTGTCCGTTTTACCGCCCGAGGCGAGTGAAACTATGGAGGCAAATGAAATAAAATGATGAAAATGAGGACAATGGATATGTGTATACGTACGCGGCTGTCGAAAATAAACTACGCTTTGTTCTGTCCTCGATTGGCAAAAGCAACGGATATAAGGGATAAGAAAATAGTATTAATACTGTCTGCATTCCTAAAGCGTCTGACTTCTTAACGCATGTAATGGATTTATACGCTGAATAAATCACTCTGCTTTTATCTCACCGAATAAATCGCTTCTGCTTCCATCTCGTTAATATTTCGCGCACGTGCGGAATTACACGTGGATTGGATTTGATCGGAGTGTTACAGTTTTTTTTACAAGGATAAAGTTACATTTTTCAGAATCACGCGATTGTAATATTCTTCGACAAATAATATCTCTCCACGATGGAGATGCATATATTGAATTAAAATACGAACAATGTTTTAACTGATTTTATTATACGTTATTTTGTTGTTTGTTTCACCATTACTTTATTATTTCAAACAGAATACGCGTGGAAAAATTCAAATTAATGCGTGTGAATATTTATGCATACATTAGCGGCGTTGTCTCATTTCGACGATGCGTCGCAACGGGAATTCCAAGCTTATGCAGCAAGCGAGCTTTGATGTGCCGTCACGTTCATCTGATAAACCAAACAAAATGCGTTCGTTAAGCGCGAGGTGCATTAGTATTCAAAAGTATACCAACTGCCAAAGTACATTAAAAAATGCCCGGCGTCAACCAGCGCCATGCAAATTTAATCTCGTCTTTTCTCTCAGTCCCTTTTTTCTATTTTGCATCATGCTATCGTAGGAAACGCAAATTTTTTAATGCACCGCCATAATACGTAATAAAGCACTATGCTCGTAATTCCGCGAAAGGGGGTAAAAAATACAGGAGTAACGTTGCGGTCCGGTGTAGGAGAGGGCGAAACGGTGAAACGGCGGAAAATTAACGAAAAGCCAGACTAGCGATATTTTCTCCTGGATGTGCAGTTGCAACTTTTTTCATCGCACGCACTTTGCGGTCGGCAACCACGTGGTAGGAAAAATAGGAAAACGCGAGAACATAAAATAAATCGCGAATAGAAGAAAAAAAGGTCATTCGTGGCCGCGTTTAGTCTGGTGAAAATATCCTGTCTGGGGAAAAAATCTCGAAAAATTTTGAATTATTATCCTTGTGTTTCGATCGTGCTAATTGCATTTTTTGGTATTTTTTTTACTCTTCTTTTTTTTTGTTTCATCGTAATGAAATTTTGTGGCAATGTTTCAGAAGCCCCGGTTAGAAATCGTGAATTGTATGTAGTAACGACACGCGTGAATATGGCACGGTTAGCAAATGTATGTATAATATAATGTGGATATGCATGACATAAGTGGAACGTCAACATGGTCCAATTGCGATATCGAAGCCGAGCTACGTGGTTGTGTATATCGCGAATCGGATTTAAGTACCAGTAATCTAATTATTATTCCATGCCCACGGCATGCATCGATTATCGATATGGCTACGTCTCTAATTGCAATCCCAGCCATTGGCCTAGTAAGAGGACGAACCGCGATGGCATCGGTTACATTGGGCTAATTATAAAGGGATGACGCTATAGGAACGTGTGATTGCCTCGCAATCAATTATCGCTATACAATATGGAATAGCACCCGATAGAGCAGGATATTTAATCGGGATAATACTTTGAAACTGCACACAAACTAAAGTAGCAACTTTTTTTACTAATTAAAAAAAAACAATTTTCATAATTACTCTATTGAGTCACATTAACATTGTACATAACATTTCTAAAAATTGTCAGTGCTTATGGATTTTTCTAAACTCAAGTCTTTATAATTTCTCTCGTGCCAACATATTTTTAAAAAATAATCACGAGTTGAAAAATCGGCGAGATTTTTTAGGTCTCCGTCTTCTTACGCGCGTTTTATATTTCGAAATTAAGACATAAATCCTCTTATACGCTGACAGCAGTTTGCACCCATAGTAACGGTAGAATCCTTCTCTTTCGCGGGGGTGAAATGTCAGATAAGTTTTGTCACGGTGGCGCCGGCATTCACCGGGAAGGCGCCACCGCCTATACACAGGATGCCCATCATCGGAAAGAATTCCGCGCGCGTTTCACATACCGACGTCAACGTCGCGTGCAAGGCGGGGGATTGAAATAAGTCTTCGATATATATTTCTTGCATTCCACGTGAGAAATGCGCCGGGTGATATTTAGACAGGGTACCGTCGTCGTGCAGAATGGTGAAAGGGGGCCGTCGTCGCCGCTACCGAGAGCTCGAACGGGATTGATGTACATTTTTATCGCGGTGGAGAATCGGGACGCCCTTTGAAAATTTATAATGCAATAACGCCCCCGGCGGCACCCATGTCGTAAATATCCGGTTCTGCAGCATGCGAGATGTTTGCGTTGCAAAGGTGAAAAGCAGCGCCCTTGCAAATCGAGATTCTCATCTCTTTTTTTTTACTGATACCTCGAGAAAAGCGTGTGATATTGTTCCAGCAACTCTATATCGGGCATAAGAGAATGTATGAAAATATTTCGCACGCGACGCTGACAGTGTTTTAAAATTGTCTCGCGTGCGACAAATTATTTCCGTGGTGTTGATCGCAGGCGTCAACGAGAATAGGTGAAGCTCGAGCGAATTTATACGAGTGAAACCCCCGAATTTCCACTCGACCGACAGATAAAACGTTTCGCTCCGCAACTTTCTAGAAATTTTCCGTGCATTCACATGCCTCGAGGCAAAAGAGGAAAAATCCTTTCCAGACTAACGCCAGCGACTAAACTAGACTAAGTAGACTCGTGCGTAGTTTTAAAATCGTCGTTGGAAATATGGAAATGAGAAAGGACGTGGCGTAGTGAATTCATTTCTTCTTTGTGAAATCAGAAACTGTAAAACGTAAACTGTAAAACAAAAGAAAATACGTATCAATCTTTTATTAATGTAGTCCAGTAGCCAGGGAGTTTTTTTCTGCAAAATTCGGCGCACGCGATTTTCCTTTTGGACATTGTTCAGGGGTGCCCCCTGAGCGTAAATGCAAGTTGGCGCGGCGGGGGGAGTTGTGCTTCAGCCGCCATTTTGGAAATTAGTATTCGTCAAATATCTCGTAAACGGTTGATCCTACGGCAAAAGTAGTCATAATCATTTTTTTAAAGAACACAATTCCCCATCTTTTTTATTGGAAACTTTTTTCTGTAGGATGGATATTTTTCGAGCTACGGCGCGTCAAAGTTTTTTGAAAATGGTTTTTGCAAAATATCTCGTTAACGGTAAACCGCACACTGAAAATAGTTATTTTCAAAAAACTTTGACGCGCTGTAGCTCGAAAAAATAAAAAAGATGAGGAATTGTGTTCTCTACAAAAATGGTTTTGACTACTTTTGTCGTAGGATCAACCGTTTACGAGATATTTGACGAATACTAATTTCCAAATTGGCAGCTGAAGCACAACCCCCTCCGCCGCGCCAACTTGTATTTACGCTCAGGGGGCACCCCTGAACAATTTCCAAAAGAAAAATTGCGTGCGCCGAATTTTGCATTATAAACCTATATTTTTCGACCTGGCTACTGGACTAATGTCCGTGACATAATTTCGACAACTACATTTTACGTATCGATCTTTTATTAATGTCCGTGACGTAACTTCGACAACTACATTTTACAGATCTTGTAAAAAATGTTGCCGATTTCGCAGACAAACTGTCTAGACTTCTCGAATATTACCAAATAATTTCAATAATATTGTATTGACGTTTCATCAATAACAAGCATAAATAAACAGAGAATGACGGAAGATACGCTGTGTAAAGTTATATTAAAGCTAAATTTCTTAATCGCGGATTATTGCGTGTATACTGATAAGGGCGGCGCCAGATGACATGGCAAATGTACGCCAACATTGGCGAATACGTTCAATGGATATCCATTGGTATCCATTAATAATCTATTGCATATATAGCCAATATTGGCCCAGCATTGGTAGCCAATGCATTCACCAACGACGTTGGCGTACATTTGCCATGTTGTCTGGCGCCGCCTTAATAGACTGCTTTGATAATTTGTACGGCATGGCAAGAGGATGGTGAGGATGTCGTTTTTCTGAGCAGCCGCATCATCTTGGTGGAAAGGACGAAGAAATTTAGCTCGCTTGACCGACTAACGAGCGTAATTATAGAAAGCTCAGTATTGCGCGAAACACAGGTGCTATAATGATGTAACTTGGAAATTACCTTTAGAAATTGCTCACGCGGGAGCAATTAATACGCGACGCTCTCGGGAGCAATGCCTCAAAGCGCTAACCGTAATTTCAATTCATTAACGACTACTAACGCACAAGACACTCGCTAGCTCAGTAAAGAAATTGAGAGTAATGCTCGCTACAATAAGCGCGGAAAATTGTGGGTTATATGTTGAAAATTACTTTAACTCGGAGATATTATACGGTTCGCGGGGATGAAATTAAACCGCGTAGATGTAGCCGGCGTCTATCTCAAGAGAAAGATTGAATCTTCCGTGCCTTTTCCGTCGCATTAACACTGATGAAAAGAACTAAGTTATAAAAATTTGCAATATTAATATTTTTCAAATAATCGCGATCTTGCTGACGAGATAATGTTGATCTTTTTCTGAAAATATTTGTAATTAATATTGTTAACAAGACACCATTAAAATATTAGTGCAAAAAAACCATCCTTGTTCTTCAGAGGTATTTAAGGTAAAAAGTTCGTCATCTGTCTTGAATGTTATAAATTAATTCGATTGTCTGAATAATATTCTTGTTATTTTACTGCCGTCTTTGCATCACATCTGCTGCATTCTTCGTGATAAGTATTAATTCATATACCTATTTGCCTATATTATTCTTTCCGGATACCTCTGGAACATGTCCGTACACTAAATTGCTCGAAAAGAATGCGACTGCAATTCGAAAAAAATTGATTTTTTGTTAGTTTCAAGCGGTTCATTCTTAATGCAGACGATGTCCCACGTTGTCCGATCCTCGTGTTGTCACGAGACAGCCTTATCCCATTCCGCAACGTCGTGGCGAGAAGCGAGCGACGCTGGCAAGGAGTTACGGGCTCCTTCGACCCAGACGACCTGCACCCGACGTATCCTGGTGCCGGTGATATATATTCGAGAACGCGGTGCCGCGACACGCGCTGGCTCGAGAGTCCACTCGAGTTACGCGAGCAGCGTAACTATTGAAAATTATGTGACCGCCTTATCGTGCGGCTTCGCATTCACGTGTCGGGACCCACGTTAAAGTCTTCGGGACGACCGAACAAAGATGCGAGAGCTGCTCGCTTGGTTCCCGACCTCCTGAAACGGCAACGTGCACCTCATCCTAAATAACATGTTCATCATCAGAGATACCATACCTACCAATCCTGTTTGAGCACCAAGTCTATTATTCCATTATTATACAATACGACTTACGACCGATTGTCTCTCTGTTAGCCCCATTATATCACCCTGACGTTTCCTCTATGCATCCGATGTGAACGAACGGACTAGATCGAGTCCCCGGTCAATTTATCATGGCGTTTGCACGCAGGAAAGCCAGATAGAAACGAAATGAAATCCCCCGCCGTCTGGGAGACCGCTCGTGGTCATACGGTCCGCGGAGATTTTACCTCCGAACGTCGAGAGTTCCGGGGCAGATGGTAATACCTCTTTTCCTTTTTCTCCGGACTGTTGCAGATATCCAGGAGTTTTACGAGCTGACGCTGCTCGACGAGTCGAAATCGGTGCAGCAGAAAACGGCGGAGACGATCCGCATCGCGGACAAATGGGAAGCCAGCGACGGGCCAATCACGCCGACCTTTGCCCAGAACGACGTGAGTACGGTTATAAGTCTGTTCCATTCATATGCATTCATATGCATGCATCTCGCGCCGTTCGCGAATCGCACTGAGAATTTCTCCGAGAAGATAGGGAGACGCGGCGCGTCGAAGCCGGTAATAAATCTCAATGAGACGCAATTCCGAGGCGCTGCGAAAATGAATCTCCGTGCTCACTCGTTTCCTTATTCCGAGAACGAAATTGTTGCAATTGAAATCCCGACAATGTTGGCGCACGGAAAGAACGGTTTTGCTGAAGTATCTAAAAATTTAGCCAGATATAGATCTGAAATTAATTACGTTGGATCATCCAAAATAATTATGTAGGACGCTTAAGTATAATGATAATGCTGCAAAAAATTTTGACATCCTAGTAAACAACTTGAGCGGTTTACATAATTATTTTGGATGATCCAACATACACTGAGAAAAAAAAGCTGTTGCTTCAATTAAAGTGTTATCACGGGGTGCCAAAAACATAAGTAGTTCATTCAATTATATTATTAATAGACCCAATATTTGGATTATTAAAACAATGATTGAATTATTGGTTTAAAAATGCAGACATTGGGTCTAATAATAATACAATTGAATGAACTACTTTATGTTATTGGCACCCCGTGATAACACTTTAATTGAAGCAACAATTTTTTTTCTCAGTGTAATCATTTTCTAATCTGTATGTAACTAAATTTTTAGATACTTTAGCAAAACCGTTTTTTTCGTGCACGATGACGGAAAATAATCCGAGCGCAATGCGTCGCGGCGAATGGTGATCATACCTCGCGCAGCGATGCCCTTGTGGCATAATTAGCGCTGGTAATTATAATCGGCGAGTCGATTGGTCCGCGGGATATCATGCGGGTCTAATCAATCGGTAGGTCCGCCGATTTTAATTGCTAATTGCGGACCACCCGTCCACAATCGACGTGCGCCGTCGCGACGTTATATCGACGCTGATGTCATAACGGCGAATGATCGACGTGACATTCAGCCGGTACGCCTATTGCGTTTAGCAGCTGTATGCAATCTCGATCACGTACGCTTAGCTCTTCCGGATTAATTCGATCGTTAGAGTAACGTCGTGGGGACGATGGAAATATTCTTGATAGCCGCCATTCCGCAAGGGGATTGAATAAATGGCATTCGATGTCTTCGGAAACGATTTTTAAAGAGCCGTGCGCTATTTGCCATAGATTTTTTGTTACATTTATCGAAATTTGCACGATTAATGATGTTACTAAAAAAAAAAGAAGTTGCCGAGTATGTAACATCTATTATTATTATCTTGATTGCAGCGCTATTGTTTGAAAATGACAATTTATAAACTAAAAAAATATTTCTATGTAATAACAAAAGTGGTTATTTATGTTGCTAAGAGAAATTGCTATTATATTGTAAATTTAAATAATTTAATATAAATTTTGTCATATTTGTTTTTTATATTTTAATTATTGTCACATTTATTAAAGTTAATTTTCGCCTTTTTCTTTTTTTCAATTTTTGAAATGTAATTGGGGATGTTACTATAATTGTATATAAATTTTTAATTTATTTCTCTGATAAGGGCCGCCGCATTGTGCGGCAAAACGAAAGCGACGAAACACATTGTTTCATGGATCGACCGTGCATCAATTATTTAATCGACACCATTTTACAAAATAATTTTGCGAAATCAATCGAACATATTACACCAATGTAATCAAATGCTATATTGTCGCTGTTAAATTACTTGCTTCTATTTCCAAATTGTAGCTGTAATTTCCACTAAATTAATACGTCCTTCAACACAATCTGCAACATAATCAATCTTCAACATAATCTCGCTTGAACAGCGCTGCGCATATAAAGAACACTGATATTGCAAGCTGTCAGCAGCAGTAGTAGCGGCACGAAGGATGCGTGCAAGGAAAAGTCTTGGTATTTTTATCGCCATAGCTCCGTGCATTTTTGGCTTCCTTTGAATACGCGTCGTTCACGAACGACGTTTATATAATGCATTCCGGACGTACATTTCGTCGCACGTGGGCAGATATCCCATTTTCGCACGCGCGTGCGAAAAACGTTCCGTGAAATTCTCGCGGGAGGGGGAATGTAAAGGAGCCGCGTATCTTTTCGCGCGATTTTCGCCGTACAAAGGCGTTAATCGTCCGGGCTCAACGCCTTTCAGACGCGCGTAGTAGACACGCGCGACGCTGCGAGATCTGCTAGGACGCTCCATAATAACGTCGCTATTCTCGCTCTGCGCGGGTGCCGTCGAGCGAAATTAAAGGAATACAAAACGCGCCGCGCGAAAACCCTATTTCCCCCTCGTCGACATTTTCCGATATTTTAAATAAAAGCTTCCCTGCATTTTCTTTACGGCGTGCAACTGGGAAGAAAGAACAAAGCGAAATATTAATGAGGCTTCCCGGGTTTGCGCTCGTTTTACAATTACGCCGGCGCGCACACGCCGGGCAAAGGCGGATTACACCGCAGATAACAATGTTTCGTGCTGAGCGAAGTATCGTCCTCTCTCTCTCCCCCCTCTCTCTCTCTCTCTCCGTGTTTGTAATAAGCTACGAGATAGGCGGAGTGTCGAGTGTCGACACGCGTGCAGTATGTACCTACATCCACCTACGCCGCATATGATGTGCACGCGCTCTAATATATAGTACGTACTCGTGCGATCAAGTAAACGTTATTGCATATATCGGTACTACGATTGGGTTAGTCCATCACGCGCGGCATTTCTCCACAATTCGATCGAAATTCGACCTGCATTTTGTTTTTGGATGTCATCGACTGTATCTCGTTTTTATACGCAATTAACCTTATGTAATCTCACAGATATCTTTTTGCTGTTTAAAAAATTGTTACGTTATCCTCTTAGGAATTGTTTAGTTTAATTAAAAAATTTTACGGTAGAACCTGAAAATGTTTCGGGAGCTTACTCTTGCGAAAAGCACCGGGGATAGAGGGATTTATATACTACGAATCAATGCGAAATGCTGTGGCAATCAACTGGAGACGAATCAATACGTTGCAATCCGCTGTTAGCGCGCAGTAAATGTAATTCGCAGAAATTGCGTTGTAATTAAAGTCTAATTACATTGCGCTTTATCATGGAACATATCATTACTCTGAGCTGCTCGAGTAAAACGGAGCGTTAAATTAGCCTGAATTTGGTTGAATTCAACAATACCTTAATAAAGTACTTGTCGCGTGTAATCACCATTATGTATATAATTTTCGATTGAACTTTTCCCGCGACAGTCTTCGATTCATCCATAGTTTTATTAGAAATACATATTTGATAAAGCCGCAACTCGTGTTTTTCACTTCCATTCTTGATGTCTGACTATTTTAAAATCAAATAATGTGAGAGCATCGCTTTTGTTTCTCGCGTAATAATTGTTTTGGTCAAACTCATATTTCAATTGATTTAAAAATTGTTGTGGTTTGCATATATGCACAGAATCGATGGTACATATGTTTTTGCTTCTTTAATGATAATATCGCTGTCATTATAAACTCTCTAAACAAGCAACTACAAAGCAAATTTTTTTACGTGAATATTACAAATATTCAGGTTGCAAAATCGAGGAAAAATACGAAGAAGAGCTTGGCTTGCTTTCCATGTTGGTAATACAGCATATGCCAGTTTTACGTATTTTACGAAACAGCTTTCTATTCCGCTGTGATTTTTCCTCGACTTTGCAACCTAAATATTTGTAATATTTACGTTAAAAAATTTGCTTTGCAGTTGCTTGTTTAAAGAGTTTATAATAATAGCGATATTATCATTAAAGAAGCAAAAACATATGTACCATCGATTCTGTGCATATATGCAAACCACAACAATTTTTAACTCAATTGAAATATGAGTTTGACCAAAGTAATTATTACGCGAGAAACAAAAGCGATGCTCTCACATTATTTGATTTTAAAATAGTCAGACATCAGGAATGGAAGCGAAAAACACGAGTTGCGGTTTTATCAAATATTTGATAATTTAATATTTTATTAAACAATAAATTTAAATTTTATCAATAATATTTTATTGCTTATATAGCGAATGCTCTATTATTGCGACGATAATTAAAACTAACCACCTGATCGATTGAAAGTGATTCCCGAACAAGATCGAAAAATGTTTTGTCCCAATTGCACTTACTAATTGTGTTTTTGCTTGATAATAAATATATTTATGTATCAGTAATATGTGTTGTGGAAAGCTGAGATATTTCCTTGCAATAATAATGAAAGATGTATAGTAGTTTTTGAGTTACTGATCGCTCAAGAAAGAAATAACGAAATAAACAATATAAAATTTTATCTTTCTGCTAATTTTAGGTTGAATGGAATCTTGATTTGAGTTACCTATTTTTCTCTTTAATTAGGACTTGGAAAATTGTGAAAACGTACGACGGTCTATCAGGGTTTCGAAGAGAGAAAATAATTTTTGCTTTCAACAATGTCATTCTGTTGACCAAATGTAATTACCATAAAAAAAACGTACCAAAAAAGGAAAAGGATTTAATTGCCGACTGTCGAGGCCGGAAAATGATAAATCAGCGCAACAATGTCGAACGACACGTATCGTCGCGTCGTGCACTATCGTATATATGTATATATATATAACGCGGTGTTCTCCCGAAACAACAGTTAACAACTTCTAATGGCGCATTAAACGCGGGCCATTACCGTCGCGAAACAACGCCGCTGTTCTTCGTTATAGTGGCCGCTTTGCCATTCGCCAGCCGTCAAAACTTCGATACACATTGCTGACCGGTTGCGCGTTCGTTTGCTGCGTGTTTTACGAGATAGTTTAAATTCAAACAAATAGACGCGGCCACTGCTCCCCCGAAACATTGCGCTCGTAACCGATAATCCTAATTATACACATAACAGAGACATTGGCTGCGTTCAGCAGAAAAAGCAGCTTTGCAACAGTTGTAAAATTCTTTAACATGATTGGTTTATACACTTAGATCCAGGAGGAACCAAGGGCAAGAACCAATCATATTAAAGAATCTTACAACAGTTGCAAAGCTGCTTTGCAACAGTTGTAAAATTCTTTAACATGCACGGAAAAAAAAGATATAATGCACATAACCAGAAATATTTAGTTGTAAACAATATAGCTGCATCATCTAGTTATCTTTGCACGATGAAAATGTATATGGTTGATATAACTTATGTATTTTGATGTGTCAACTACATCGCTGTAGTTGCGCGTAGTCCGATTGTGGCAACCAGAATTCGGGCTCATTTAATATGGATAGGTTAATCTATCTATATAGTTGTGTCAATCGCGATGTTATGTTGCAAAGCAGCGATGTCAGAAAACAAAAGCG
>NJRP01000095.1:614342-626304 GCA_003063835.1 Aphaenogaster floridana | reverse complement strand
GGGCAAGAACCAATCATATTAAAGAATCTTACAACAGTTGCAAAGCTGCTTTGCAACAGTTGTAAAATTCTTTAACATGTGATTGGTTTATACACTTAGATCCAGAAGGAACCAAGGGCAAGAACCAATCATATTAAAGAATCTTACAACAGTTGCAAAGCTGCTTTTTCTGCTGAACGCAGCCATTGTACAGCAGTAAAGGGCCATCTACAATGAGTCGCAGTCGTAAGAGTCGTAAGAAATTGACCAATCACAGTCCATTATTCTCCTTGCGATCGAAGAATAATAAACTGTGATTGGTCAATTTCTTACGACTCTTACGACTGCGACTCATTGTAGGTGGCCCATAACACGTGTACGGCTGAATGACTTGGCTCGAGCAATGTCCGTTCGAAATATGGAAGCTTCAATCCCGATTTTGAAAGACGCGAACGGAATTTCTCGTTATTAAATACACTCGGAAAGTCATCGTGGGATCGTAGAGAAATCGGAGAGTGATATTTTCGATGCGTGTCACGTCACTATATCCGTGATACGCGAGCAGAAACAAGTTCGAGAAATATACTCTTTACCGCGCTGATTGCCACGCCCCGCAAATATCCGCGAATCCGGCTTTAAGGAGCGTGCCGGGCGCGGAATATCGCCGGCATTGTAAACGGACGATATTTTCCCTGTTTGTTTTCCATTACTGCGCGAGAGGTAGTCGTCGCCCTTTGCCATCGCCGTCGCCGGAATATGCACCGCTATGATAAGGGTGGGTAACCGCACTCGGTGTAATGGAAAATTCTGCGCCCGCCATTCGCGCCGTGAATATCCTTCCTTCCACGGTGTCCGCCTTCCCGGTTCTTCCTTGCTGAACGAACGCGATTTCCCGTGGGAAACGCTGAAATCGATAAGGGTCGCTCGCTTCCGTTCCTCTGACCTTTCTTTTCCGCGAGACGGAGGAAGAGGGGAGGCCGCGGAGAGATTAAACTGTCGGTGCTCGTCGTGTCGGTCGATTTAAGTATCGGTAAACAATATCGGACAGTAAGTAATTTAATTTTCCGAAGGCTGGGCGCCGAAGGCCGGGTTTTCTGAGAGCGGTAGTTTGTGAACGAGCGTGTCTCTCACCCCATTAACCCTAAATTCTATCACCCAAAGTACTGCCTTTCTCGTTGTGTTTACAGCCGAAATGTGCTTTTGCATCTTCGCCTCAGGCATTTCTCCCAACGTTATTAATATAAGCGAAACCAAACGCGTATATGATGTGCATATGATATATCTTAAGTTTTCAGTCTCTGCGGAATCCGCGATAGAATTTCCATAGGGAGAATTTTCCCGGGCCACCGAAGTGGTTGCCATTTTAAGTGCAGTTTTCCGAGGTTACTCGCATGGTTAACGGCATGGGATTGCTTAGACCTTCGAAGAATGCGGGAACTTTTCTCCGACTCCGTGCTCTGAGTGCAGAGAATTTTAAGGTTTAAGCCGTTTCGCGCACAAAGCCACTGCCGGATGGACGACGTCGTCGAGAGGGGACAAAGCTGCTTCTCGTTTTTCGTCTCGCGACTCGACACTCGACATTTCGCAGTGCGCGAACGCTATCAAGACAGATGGGACATTGCTTCACTTCGCGGCGAGTTGCTTTAAACGACGCGCAATTGCACGGATTTCACCTCGCGTAATTATTTCATCGCGCGGAAACGCGCGGAAAAGTGTCATGAGTTAAAAACGGATTACGTAATCGCGGGATTACGACCGTTTTTCCTTGAAGCCCGTGCGCGCTCGCACGACGTTCCTCTTTCCGGCGACAAAGGGAATTTATAGCGGAGTCGCCTGTGCAACCCGAAACCCATTTCACTCCGGGAAAACGCGTCCATTCCCGATAAATGGAAGAAAGTCCAAACGAGAGCATTACTCGGCCCTTCGATTCGTTTAAAAATGCATGCGTTTGCGGCTGGCGACTTAATGCATTGCGTGGCGAATGCCGGTCCATTCATTTGCGTAACCTGGAAAATTCGCCGCTATTTCCCGGCGTTTGTAAAGAACTTCACAACCCGTGTCGCATTTCAAGTTTTGTAAAAGTGCTGGACGACGTCGCGGAAATATCGGATAACGATACAAAGCCGCGTCTCATTTTACAATTCAAATTTTGCGACAGTAAGCTACTTTACGTAACTCTTTATCATACGATAAATAGTTCCTGCAATGGTGCGGCGGCAATTATTGTATATGGCGGAGATTTGTCCGGTCGATGGGATAAAATCACCGCAAATAAAAGGGATTTTACATGCGCGTGCTATTTCGGAAGTAATTTATTTAACACCATACGGCTTTCATATTTGGTTTTATCCGCATCGTGTTTGTTGTTTAATTATTCGAGAAGATATCGTATCGCAAATATGTGGTTTGAAAAGTTACAGCGATTTGTTGTTCGCCCACCAGACTATTTGTTCCTGCTCGGACAAAAAGAACGAACATCGTACATTTATCATAGCGAGGGAAAAAATGAATCGGCTGGCGAAAGAACAATACCACCCCCGAATATCCCCCAATTACGACTGCCGTCCTTATCTGACTTCCGCGTCTTCTCGACCGACCGTCATTCGACTTTATCCTTCCTAACGAGGAGCCCGTTATTTCTTATCGCGTCAGACCGTGAGAGCCGAATTGTCGTCCGCATCCTCATTTCTCTTTTGCTTCTTGTCGACGATAAGATAACACCAAACCGGCAATAAGACACCTAGAGATCCCGACGACGTTTGCTGCATTTAATTTGATCTCCGCTGGATAACGACGCGCGTGTCACTCGCGCGCGTTTTGCACGAATACGAAAGCCGTCGTTGACTTCGCTTTCGGTTTTGTCGTACGATGTTGTTTGAAGCAGGAAAATTTGAGTTTACTGTTAGTCTTGTATTTCCTCGATAACGTCTATTTAATCCCCAGCTGAACCTATCCAAATATATATGTTTCATATAGAATTTCCCTGGGTACAATGTTTGAAACAAACAGAGAGATCGCGATAATGCTGTTTTAGAAATGAAATATATCTTGGACTGCATGAATCAGAAATAGACAACGGCACACCGAGAAATCAAAATACTATTGAACGAGATAACGTTGTCTTAGAATAAATAGAAAATCGATCTTGGTTGCGCGACACCTTACTCCGCAGCCCTTATCTCCACACGAGATATTATGCCGTTTTCTATCCTCTCTGGAGCCATAGATACGTCGCTTTACATAGTTTTCCATAAGGTGGGATATCGCGGATCCAGTAGCAATTTTTCTCGCTTAATGCATCGGTGTTTTTAACAAGATTTCGTCTCTTATAAACCGTGAGAATTTGTTAGCCGCGCGTGATGGAATGTATTAATGAAAAAATGTCGATCCTATATTGTTTAATTTCATGGGTGTGAACAGCATTCGATATTCGTGTGATTTATATTAACCACGGCAGAACAAAATCTGTGGCTATATATTTCACATTCTCACGTTTCTATTTTAATATCGATCTGATGCGAGTTCAATTTATTTTTTTATAGCGTAAATTAAAACTCGCCTTTAAAGTTTTTTGTAGTTACAACAAATGTATATAATTGTAATTAAAATAAAACTGTAATTAAAATATAATTGTAATTAAAATTCTAAGAAAAATGTAAAAACATACATATTCGTGTGCATAATAAAATATTACTTTTATTCAGCGCGATACATTCCATCGTCTTTTTGCTTACCATACATCGCTACATCCGGATTCAGTAGGAAATCTCCCCGTGCCGCTGTTTTCAGCCGCATAATATTCAAATCTGCGAAAGCCTCGCTGACCTCGCTGAATCTCGAGAAGTTCCCGTGCAATTTGCGCGATTTCTCGTGTTATCGACGTTATCGGTAGACGAACGAAGGGACACGGACTGGCGAGATCCCGTTACGGAATCCGTCCGTTCCAGCATCAAACTATTTAGGATACAATTCACGACGATAGAAGTAGATGAGGCCACTATTGCGTCTCTCCTCGGAAAGGTTTGGCAAACCACCTCGTTGCTGACGGGACATTCATCACCCGACTATCTCTACGTCTTCTGTCCCCCGGGGGCATACACGAGACTGGAAGCTAATATCCGCGGCAGGCACGGCGCAAATATACGCGGTCGGTTGCGTTTACGGCTTTAGGGAGCTGTAAAATATTCGTAAATTACTCCCAGCGAGAGCGACGGTATGCGCGCTTGCTGTTACCCCGCCATTGGACTCTCATCCAACAAGTATCGTGCCCGACTGCTCTCCAACCTGTTCGTATCCACGCGCGAATTCATCCAATCTAAACTCTCCCAGCGCGCGTGGAAACGCTCAAAAGTTGCTCTACACCACTTTTCTTAACTTTTGCTCTTCAATATTGATCTTTTTTAGCAATCTCTCTCCCCCTCCTCTCTCTCTCTCACTCTCAATATAACTTATATTTATTATAAGCCAAGTTGCTAATTATAATTGCAATATAGTCCGGTATAATTATACTCTTTAAAAAAAAAAACTTTTGGTTCGTAATTAGAAGGATGAAATATAAATCGATGGGCTTTACGTAATGATGTGTCCGATCGCATCATATAGATTGTACGTTTTATGCTTTAAATTTTTAAACGTACAATCTTCAGTTGCAATACATTTCTTTCAGGTTATTTGTGCACAGCGGTATTCGTAAAAACGATTTTGTCAATCAGCGATATTGCGCGCTCTCATGCGTTCGGCATGCTTCGATCGCGCAATGCCTCGTCCCATCAGTTTCGCTGCCAAACTGAATCGAGCAATGGGTTAAGCCCTTGTAGTACGTGGATAAAGCTCCGAGCGCTCCGTACCTTCCACTATCCATGATAAAGCGAAATCCATTTGACTTACAGCTTATCGACTTGCTGTCGCGAAGGAAAGGCGGATTTGTGAGTAATTTTGCGTGACGACGCACGCATGGTTAGTCTGAAAAATGCTATGAGCGAGAGAGAGAGAGAGCTCTGTGACGAAAGCGGCATTCTTAAGGCGCGCTGCATATATGTACACACTATGTGTCTCGGAAATATTTTTCCTTCTGCCAAAAAAGTAAACATTATTTGTAAAATTGTTAGTCTCGTGCAAACTTCTTTCCGAAAGAGTGGAATACATTTAATTTTCTATATATTACATGAGAAACCGTCTATACCATGTTGCGTGTATCCTCGGAAAAAAAATATTTGTCATCAAACATCGCATGGTAAAGATTTTCTGGAAAGACTTTGACTTTAATGTCGTTTGAGAAACGCAGAATGTCTAAATAATCGTTCTCTTTCCATTACATAATTAGGGGAAGGCGGGACATAATGGGATCACGGGGTATAATGGGATATGGTCGATATCTCTTTACAGAGATGCTGCCATGTAATGAAATATATGGAAATTATTACTCTTACCCTACCCGCGCGCTGTTATCAGTTTCCATATTATTTTTAGCTGAAAGATGTTAGAAATTATTTAATGCGTCCGCTATGCTCTCCGCGACTGAGTTACAGTTTCTTTGAGACATTTACATATGGTAAGCAAAGATAAAATTGTATTTTTTATTACCGTAAGTATACTTATGTTATTAAATGATATTTTCTTGTCAATTTAGTAAAATGTCTGTGCAAATATCGATTGTCTGTGATGATTTATATTACCTAAAGTAAACTTATACATTTCAGGACATAACGGGACATTTGTTTTATTTTTCCTTTTTATGATATATCAGTATATATGTTATGTTGTACAATATATTGAACCAAAAATTATTACACCACGTTTTAATTTTCATTTACCTATATTGTAATAATATTTATTTATATTTTAATGAGAAAAATGTAGGGGTATACTTATAATAAGAAAAGTGTAACAATTATTAATAAATAATTATTATTAATTGAAAGTGTAATAATATATTTTTACATATATTGCGTGTTGTAAAGAATCATTTCTAAGAAGTTTTGGACATTAATATTTGAGAAATAAACAAGTTTCATAAGATATCCCATTATGTCCCGCATAAAATCCATACTAAGATTAACTCACGTTTTCGAAAAACAATAATTTTGTCCTTTCAAACTATTTTTTGTAGTAAAACTTGTTTTTTCCTTATAATGGATATTTCAAAGAATATTTTTGTGCCAAACAAAGTTCATTCATTTATTTTTAATACGTTGTAAACTTGTATAAACCTTAGCGTTCCCGTTATGCCCCCGGTTCCCCTATAGATTGCAGACGATATTAACAGAAAGTTAAGATAAGTAAATATCAAGAATAAACTTACAAAATTTTAATTAGAAAATGTGAATCTGTTATATTTATAATATACACTTTTCTTATTAAATGCGACTATTTAATAGTAATTGAACATTTTTATTAGATGTTAATAACTAGACTAATGCAGACGTTTGTCTGTCAGTTAAGAGATTCAACGTCCGCGCCTCACAAATCCTTTACTTAAGGATCAACATTAAATTTTCCGACCACAATGCGACCGAAGTTGGTCCGGACGACGCGACACAAGTTACGAGATCTCGTTACAGCCCCACAAAATGTATGTGCGACACCCGGAACACCCACTTACGAAGAGTCCTTGAGGCGTTCTCTGTTCGCGATCACAATTTACCGTGTCCAGCCTGCTTGTTCACTACTTGTTTTGCAGCACATACAGTTTTCCTCTCTGTAACTTTTTCTTGAATTACATATATCTAGATATATATCTGTCCATTTTACCCGCCGCAAATGCAAATATATATATATATTTGAAACGAAATTGTCAATCCAACAGAGATTCAAGTAATATATGTACAAATATCAACGAAAAAGAGCATTACATTTGTATTTTGGAGCATTATCAATTGCAATCACTTCCTATACACGGAGAAAATTTTATATTAAAAATTACTATGTATGGCAGTAGCCGTGGACCATTGCTGGAATTATAAAATTTTTTACTATGTTATATTAATAATTAATAAAGTAATTAAGTAAAAAACGTAGTAAAAATTTTTATAATTCCAGCAATGGTCCACGGCTACTGCCATACATAGTAATTTTTAATATAAAATTTTCTCCGTGTAATGTTATTTTATCACTGGTATAAGTGCGATAGTAATATAAGAAAGTACTCTGATTCGAATTTTTATTTATTTCGCTTTTACTATAATTGATAAGTAAATAAATTTCAGAAAATAAATATTATTGTACAATTTATTTTTCTGAGAAGTTACAGTTTTTAGATTTACAACGTTTCCTTTCCATCGGTCCCATCGATATATTTCTCATTCGCAATCAACATTGTGAGAGCCAGATTGAAAAGATCCGTTGTCCCAGAATTTTTCTATATCTTGACATATGATCATTACATCATATGTGTATCCACCACATATCTGGTCGGTCTTTTTGTACTCGAGTCACAAACTGCATCCGTCTGGTAGGAGTTTGCTGCACTCAAAGCATCATATGATGACACACAATCTCCCGACGAGAACTCGTTGTATAAATTCCGACCAGCAGCGCGACGGTGCCGTACCGCCTTCGTCGCCAATGTTGGGAGGTCGGTGAGAGGGCGAGAACGTCGGTGGCGGCTCGCCAATTAATCACCTTCTGACAAATTGCCGAACCGGTCGTTTTGCTCGTAACATCGGATGCGCCGGCCGGGCCGTGCTGTTCTTGCCGGCCGTCTCTTCCTCCGCGAACGGCGCCTTCCTCCGTGCGGATTACGCAAGAAGGATCCCGCGGGATCTACGAAGGCGGCGGAAGCGCAGAAACCGAGGAAACGGGGGATTACGGTGTTTATTAGAGGCTTTCGTCGGCGGAGTTAATGGAAGCCTGGCCGATTTCCATTTTCGTTGCCGGAAGGATATCTACGTGCTCGTTTTCTGCTCGAACCAGGAGCTAATATCGAATATCGAGAGGTTGCATTATGTAATGTTACATTTTACAACAGTATATTTCATGATTGTAATAATCGAAAAAAGTGAAAATTCTGGAACAATTAGTTGATTATTGCGTCGATTTTAAATGTTGTCCGTAGTTTTTATTTATGAATGGGAATACATCGATGATATCAATGAAAGTGTTCGTAATTATAAAATCATAATTTTGTAAATTTAATTGGAAACAAATCTTTTTCTATAATCTTATTTACAATAAGAATACGATACTTAAAAAATAAATATAAAACATAAATTAGAGTTGCGATGCTTTCACAAGCCATACATTTACCGATAAAATTACATTTGAAAAATAACAATTGAAAATGATCGCATAATTAGAGATGCGCACGAGACGAAACGAGACGAGATTTCTGCGATCTCGATCTTGATTTCGAAAAATCTCAAAACATGCATATCGATCTCGAATTTTCGAGAATTTATGATCTCGATCTCGATCTCGATCTCGACGATATCTTGACGAGATTGGCGATACAAAAGATAGTTCAAAATATACAAAAATATGCACTGTATACTATATATACTTGGTGTTCCTACCTTAACCTTTCTTAAAAGACTTAAAAGATCGTCTCTGCTGTATATTTTAGACCAAAAAATTAGTTACAAAATTATTATCAATTATTTTGCGCATCTTCTAAAGTTATTAATAATTCTATTGGATGTCTTGTAGCTTTCCTATGTTACATGGAACACCCTGTATATATTTGCATATTTACATTTTATAATTCAATTTTATAAATGTAACTCCTAAAATAATATGAACAATAAGTTTTCAATAAGCAATTTTATATTAAAATTCTAGACAAAAATAATGTAGTAAGTAAAAATACAAAAGTAAATAAATGTGTTTAACAAAATTTATTATAATAATGAGTGCAAGTTTGACATGTATCACGAATTCAGGCATATTAGTGACCGACCTGGTGTATCCAAGTGTATGAACTAATCATTACTTTCCAACTACGACACAAGTCGACACAGTCGAATACAGCTAATTTAGAGCTAATTAAATGGAGATGCTTGGGAGCTGCGCAAAATCGAACGAAAATTGGTCTCAAAAACAAGCACCTTGTGTATTTCCACTATGAGACTACGTAGGGTAAAAATAAAACATTTATAATGGTGTTTAGCAGAGAAAGCAGCTCAGTGAGCGCTCAATGATTTTTTAATATGATTGGTTCTTGCCTTTAGTTCTTCACTGGATCTAAGGCCGGTATTCATAGTCGAATCTTATTTCAAGACCGTCTCAAGTAATGTCTTAAGATGCTAATACAGCACTGTGATTGGTTGACGACATCTCAAGACAATACTTAAGACGGTCTTAAATATAAGAATCGACTATGAATACCGGCCTAAGTGTAGAAACCAATCATATTAAAGAATCACTGAGCGCTCACTGAGCTGCTTTCTTTGCTGAACGCAGCCATTGCCTCTACAGATAATCATCATGGTTTATGTATGTGGCTATGTATGTGGCGTCGTTTGTTAGCGCAGCAGTCACGGCGCCATGTGTCGTCGATTGATAAAATAATAATATATTTTGTCGAAATCTCGACGAGAATTTTAAATAATCTTGATTTAAGTCAAGAGATTCTCGTCATGATCTTGATATGCTGAATCTCGATATCGATCTCGAATGTTACAAGTGATCTCGATCTTGAATCTCGTCTCGATTTTGAGACGAGATCGAGACGAGATCGAGATTTATCTCGTCTCGTGCGCATCTCTACGCATAATATTGTCCTTACTTTTCTAAATAAACTCGTAGATAAATTGCACATAATCAGGGGCATCATTACGTTTTTTCCCGAGGCATGGTCATCAGTCAGTGACCAGAGAGAGGGGGAGGGGGGTAGAATTTCACATTTGTCAATATATATTTTGTACAATATTTCCATTAACAGTAAAACTTTAACGTTAAAAATTAAAAACAATAAATACTACATTGTAGTTTTTTAAAATTAGTTTATATTAGACAAAAGTTTGTTTAAACTTTAAAATAATATTATTACCTCTTAAATTAAAAAAATTTTTTTCTGAAAAATTGTTTTTTACTAAAAAAAATTATTTTAGATTCCGAGGCATGGAATTCCATGCCTAGACTACAGTAAGGCTTGGTTTTGACCATGGCCACCAGGGCAGTAATGACGCCCCTGCACATAATTACACAATATTCCGCTACCCTCAGTATCGAATAGCAATAGCTGTTGCGCATCAGTCTGTCGAGTCCTCGAATTCCTGCAAATCGTCCAAAACGACTCGCGAGACTTTCAAGCGAAGAGTTATGATTTTGCGTTACATAGACAGCCGCTGTACGTGAAAGAGCACTTGAGCTCAATCTATCTGAAAGTGAAATCCTCTCCGTACACCGAGTCGAGTCCTGTATCGTCGGAATAGTTCCATGGCGCGTATGGCATACCGAGAGAGGAATGTTATGGCGAGGAGTGAAGTGCGATTTTCGTCGTAGTGCGGAAAAAGTAGGAGACTTCTGTAGGAAATATATCCGTGGCGAATGTCTCGGCGCGCGGTTACGATCGAACTTTCCTCATTTCGTGCGGGCCGAAGAGACTTGGGAGGCGCAGACGGCGACTATTTCGCGCGCTGGCGCCGATATTACGTCGAACAGATGTACAGGATAATTAATGAAGTGCGGCTGACAGCGGGACGCACGTCGTAGATATGTAGAAACATAGATCAGGACGCGGGCGCTGATGACGAGCGGAATTTAATAACGGCGGGACAAAAATTTGGCGTCCGCCCGGAGGAAAAATTGCGCCTGCTGTAGAAGAGATACGCGTTTCGCTGCAATAAAGTGACTTCCGCATAATAGACGGCGGTTCACTCTGGCGAATTGCCGCTGAGCGTGGCATGCGCGCGTGTTGACATTTCCAACGTTGAAGGAAGCCGGCGAAAAAATATAATGCCGGCGAGCGCCGTCTTGCGAACTAATTTTTAATGCGCCGGCGAGGTTGATATATCGCACGCGATATTCTACGCGCGAAAACATGTCGCGCGTATTCCAAGTTATTATAATTATCACGTCTATCTGTTTTCTTGTCTTAATGGAATCTCCGTGAAACGCGTTAATAACTCGCTGAAAACTCCTTTTGTTTCCTCATAGAAGAAGCTTTGTTTTCGTGAAAAAAATTTTTTTTAACTTGTCGCTGCCAATGTGTTTAGAATGTTAAAAACGTCGAAAAATCGTTAGAAAAAATGTCTATGCGTATGTATGTACGGATTAGATTGTTGTGGTTGTTGTAACTTCGTTACAACATGTTGTAATATCGGGCTAAATTTTTTTTTAATTGAAAGAGAATTATTAAAGGAAGGTTGGTATTGAATTGGGCAATGATCGGTAAAGTAAAGCTCTATATATATAAAAGTCGCGCAAACTACCTCCATTTTGGACCTAACTGCAAGGCGCGAAATATGAAGAGATGGTAAACGGTGGAAAATTAATCTTTCCTTTTACTTGCTGCGAAGAGCACCTAACTGCACAACACTGCGGCATTATTGCTTAAAAAAACAGCTGAAATACTGTATATTCTGTTATTTTGTTTATTTCACGTGCTATCTCGTTCCCAGCTATTCCGAGCATAGGTCCAAAATGGCGGTCGAAAAGGGAAAGGAGCCAATAGGAATGCTCGGTTGTCGGCATCCGCAAGATAAAAGGAATGCGCTACTTTTATTATCTATAGAGCTTTACGGTAAAGAGGTTCTTTTTATAACATTTTGAAATTTAGGGGAAATGTCCGTGGTTGCTCTAATTTCCGCAATTTTGGAGATATCGGACTGGATTTTTTTTTAATTGAAAGAGAATCATTAAAAGAAGGTTGGTATTTTTTTTTAATTGGGCGATGATCGGTAAAGGGGTTCTCTTTTTATAACATTTTGAAATTTAGGGGAAATGTCTGTGGTTGCTCTAATTTCCGCAATTTTGGAGATATTGGACTGGATTTTTTTTTTAATCGAAAGAGAATTATTAAAAGAAAAAAATATATTTAAAAAAA
>NJRP01000095.1:590230-603060 GCA_003063835.1 Aphaenogaster floridana | reverse complement strand
AAATTGAATAGATGCCAAGTAGTGCTAAACATGTAAAATATCTTATATAAATTTTACAATACAGCATAATATTTTTAATCTGACTTAGTCGCTCATGATAATTTTACCATGCAGCATGGTAATTTATTGACTAAGTCCGATGATTCTCGGTTTTTTTCGTGTCGGATGTTACAATCTGCTTGGTAATTTTTATTATGTTGTTTATAAAATGTTTTCTTCCATATTTCAGAAATTCCTTTCGTTACCAATAATATTTGACAGGTTGCCAAGTTGTTCCAAGCTTATTATCAAACATAGTAAAATTTGTAGTGAATTTTGCGGCAAAATATAACGAAAAATTCTCTCCGTGTAGATATAAGGTATTTTTAGCATTAAATATAAATAGACTCATAAATGATGGAAAAATTTATTAATATAATTTTTAAATTCAAATGCAGCTTATCTCGTGATCTCATAAGAAATATAGACTCTCTTTTTTCTGATCTTCATCAAACAATACTACTTAATTCCTATACCCTTTCTACTTTCTGTCATATAACTAACGTAGCTATAGCATAGCCGCACACTGAAATTAATTTCGATAAATTTCGCGGACTCCGTAAAATTTTCGCCAACTTTCGACACCGATCACTACGAATTATGGCGAAACCGATCGCAAATATCGATGGTTTAGTGAAAATTGCTTTGTGCTAGAATGCTGGGCTTTAATTTTCTCGATTCTCTTTTTCCCACTCACGCTAGTCGTTAAAACTTCTATCCTATAACAATGGCTGGTGCTGAGGAATTGCCGTTGAAGGATAACGGACTATGCGAGAATGAAATAGCATTGTTTAATATTACATCGTCGCATAGAATTCAGCATAAATGCGAATTAATTGTCCAAGCGGGTACATACAAACTAATGTAGATGCATTTGCGTGTAGCTGCAGCAACATATCTTTTGAATGTCGAGACAATCTCGACGTATACCATATTACTGGAGTTAGGCAAGAATTACGCGCGATAATATGGGACAATCAAAAATTTCTTATAACAATAGAGTATATATATATCTCTCTCTAAAGTATATATATATATATACATATATATATAATTAAACTCATTTACATTATTCATATTTATACGGAAGATTCTGTGAATCTGGATATTATTTAAATTTATGGATATATTGTTTTAAAAAAAGAGAGAAAGAAAGACAGAAAAATTTACGGTGGATTCCGAGGAATATAACTTTAATGAACATACAATCTATCTGTGCACAATTTAAACAATAATTCGAATTAAGCTCGGTCCGGTCATATGCATTTTAATGAAATATTAATTAACTATGAATTACAGTTAAATATGTATCTTGAATTAAATATTTCGGTATTTATCGCAATTAAATTTTCATTTACCAACTATTCTATCTAATTCTAATTGAACATTTAGCATGTGATATAGCTAATAAATAATTTGTATTAAATCTGCTTTCTTCTGTACATTAATTTTTAACACACTGATATATTTATCACTGCTATGTACATATTTTCCTCGCAAGAGAAATCCGTTTATTACGGACAATTAATCAAGCTTAACCTTGCTTATACAGGGTGAGTCAAAAGTATGTTTTAAAATTACGTGAGCGTGTTCCTTGATATAAAATATGAATAAATGTTCCTATGAACATTACGTCGAAAACAACTTTTGGCTCACCCTATATATACACGTTCTGATTTTCTTTCATTTAATGGCTTGATATTTCGATGGTGGTCCTCAAGTTCATCGCCGAATGTGATCGAATTAAACTTTTACTCTGACGAACCAGCAAGATTTTCCGCTCTATTAAAGCGCCCGATCCAGCCTGGAAACTTTACCTTTCCCGAGGGAAAGAGCGGTTAACCCCACGTCGCATTCCTCGTGAAAGTTCCATTTCTCGAAACGTGCCCATCTCGACGTGGGTTATTGCCCGAGTTCGAAACCGTCGCGATTTTCTCATCGCCCAAGTGCTTCGGTTAGCCATTTTAAAGCGTCCGGCATGGAACGTCGAAACTTCCGTGCAGAACTCTGATAAATAAGTAGACCAGAATCAAAATACTCTTCCGCAGATTGTCCGTCAAAACGATTATATAAAAAGAGTTTGGCCAACGAAGCCGAACTTGTTGCGAGGAAAGCGAGTTAAGCAAAAATACGGTATATAGTATTACCCGTCGGTTTCGACGGATTCGTTAAATAAAACTTTTTTGCGTTAACTGCGCGCAGAGTAAACTCGAACCTTTTTTCTCCCGGGATGGAAAATTTTTAGTATATTAGTTCACTGAGCTGCAAGCGATATTGCAAGCGCTCGCGGGTTTAGCACGATCGATTACCTGGGGGTTTGCTCCAGATTTAATTAATGCGATTATTAAACAAATCAGACTGCATACCTATCGCGTGTCACAAGTAAACAGTACATAAGCATTACACGCAGTTGTCCACTCGTACGTTCACGCGTGCTAAAAACGTTTGGAACAGAATAAATAACGTCCGACATGCTGTTTACATATTATGGATAATACGGCGTACCATCACGCATCCTATGTCGAACGCAATGGCCGCGTAAATTGTTTATTGACGCGGCGTTTCGTGAATTTATTGTACGAACGAAGTGAAAAACACCGAACGCGAAAATACGCGCGGGGGCGCAATTTGATTTGCGATGTCCATAATTTGGGATATCGCTTGTCGTTTGTTCCAGCAAATCCGCATTCGCCGGTATCCATACATACCGCTATCACACTGCCGTAAATTAGTCGCGACGATCCTGGCGTAATTTCGCCTATCGACAGGCTGCGCTTGTGATGCATTAGCGCTGACGACGTAAGACGCTAAATCCGTCAGCG
This sequence comes from Aphaenogaster floridana, assembly GCA_003063835.1. Taxonomy (NCBI): domain Eukaryota; kingdom Metazoa; phylum Arthropoda; class Insecta; order Hymenoptera; family Formicidae; genus Aphaenogaster; species Aphaenogaster floridana. The sequence goes on along the minus strand of NJRP01000095.1, from coordinate 600,199 downwards.
GCGCGCTTAACGTTGACACGGTCTACTTGGCGCTTGTCGCGAAATGAAGCGGGACAAGCTAATATATTCGCCATGTAGTTGGCATGCTAGAACCTCCTTTTCGTTTGATCACAGCTGAAATCTGTCATATTTTCTTTCGTCCAAAATATTTCCCATGAAAAAGAATTATTATATTAAATTAAGATTAGAGTCTGAATACAGTTAACCTATGACGTAAATGAACCTAAATGACGTAGATATTATTTTGCACAACGCTAATCGTGATTGTGCGCATTGCGTGATAATGCAATTGATGTCAGAGCTTGGAAATGGCGCACGGACGGCGCGTAACTTTTGATTACGCCATAATTGACGTACGGCACCCGGCGCGCGCATCATCGCATGCAGCGAAGCATATTCCGTTCTCTGTTAAGTGAAAGATTCATGGATCGATAATGACTTCCGAGCAAGGTAACGTAACACCCGGTAGGCTAACGTAACGTTCCGAGCGAGCTGAATAATCAACAGGAGGGAAACGACGTCGATCGTTGGCGCCGAATGAAATCAGCCGACGAGTTAAATGAGCAAATTGCGCTTGTCGCGGATATCGAGAATACTCGCCGTTATCCGGATGTTAGCTGGAAAATGGGAGAACTTCGTCTAACCCGAGAATCAGACGCGGGACAGGGCGTTTTACACAGACAACTACACGTGCTGGACGAGATTGTTTCTCATTCGCTTCGCGAAAGTTGTCGCTACCTCGCAATAAAATTAACGCCCATATAATTACAAATCGTTTCGAATAGCGCTAATAAATCTATTGCGCGCTCCAAGAATATTTATTCGATTGTGACGATAATAGTATTCGCGTTCGCGTCACAACTACATAGAGAGAATTTTCTCTTAAAATTTACCCTGAAAATCATGGTAGTCATGGGACAACATGGTATTTTGAAGATTTTTATGCAATTTTCTTTGATTAATATCTACCACAATAAAAAATATTAATATCTATCACAATAAAATATAAAATATATTTGATTAATTTTATTAAAATACATAGAAATATATAGTAAAATTTCCGTAATTTTAAAATTTGTTAAAATCTTATGATTCTTTATTGTTTTAAATTGAATAGATGCTAAGTAGTGCTAAACATGTAAAATATCTTATATAAATTTTACAATACAGCATAATATTTTCAATCTGACTTAGTCGCTCATGATAATTTTACCATGCAGCATGGTAATTTATTGGCTAAGTCTCGGTTTTTTTCGTGTCGGGTGTTACAATCTGCTTGATAATTTTTATTATGTTGTTTATAAAATATTTTTTCCATATTTCAGAAATTCCTTTTGTTACCAATAATATTTGACAGGTTGCCAAGTTGTTCCAAGCTTATTACCAAACATAGTAAAATTTGTAGTGAATTTTGCGGCAAAATATAACGAAAAATTCTCTCAGTGTAGGCGCATTAAATGAATACTTTTTGGTGTGTCCATTTACAGTAAATGAAAAATGCCATGCAACCCAACGTGCGCGATTTTGCGAGCTATGAGAGGAAGCCCCGAGCTCGTTGAAAGGCTAAATTAGAACTAACTTCGAGACCATACAATATTATCTCCGGTTGAATTTCAATCTGATTAGCTCCCCGAGTTAGCTAGTTCGTGCGGAATAGTTTAACAATGACACGCGTTACACCGCTACCGCATTAGTCTCGTAAAGACATTACTCCAAGTTCACCGACCGTTTTGGAAACTTCAGTCGATAACTAACTCGGAACGCGAAATGATCGTCACTCGGACAGACTTTGAGCATTAGATTCGGATAACACGGACATAATTAGAAACAAACTGTTTAAATCGCGATAATTCAAAAATTTTAAGATTTTGATTTGCACTTGACATCAGAAAAGATTAGCGATTTTTCTCATTGCTTTTACTTCATTATTAATTATAAAGCGAATTTCTATTTTTAAACGCTATTACTTATACAGAAATAGAATATTATTTTCGAATCTAATATCAAGAATATCACTGCATAAGGACAAAAATAAAGAAAAGAGAAGGTAGGAGAGACTGGAACTTTCGCCAGTGGAGATGTCAATAGCTTTCTTACTCCATGCGGGAGTGTAGTTGTTCCACGACGATGTTTTACATTGACTACCCTCGAGCGTATCTCGAGGACTTCTTCCTGGATGGGTACACGCATCTAGTCGAAGTATTCGACTGCAACGGGAGAAACTTGGATAGCGCTTCCCTCCCTGTCTAGCAACTCTTGCTACTCTCGCGACAAAAGAAATCACCCTTCGAAATTCAAGCGTTTAGCTGGAGGTGCTAAAAGTTTCTTGAGCTAGTTGCTGGAATTTGCCTCGTTGCTTGGGATGATTTATGGCTGTGCGTGATACGGATAACAGTAATGATGATACTGTGTCTCTACGCATAGCTAACTTTATCCTTTCGGCAGAGGTGAAATAGAATCCCATGGCAACTAATCCCTAAGTGTCTAATTTAAATCACGACTGTAACTCGATTAATTTTACGCGTTATATTTCGTTATACGAAAATTTTCAACCACTGTGTTTTAAAAGAGTAATGAGATTAACAATCGGTCTTAAGAAACGACGCAACGAGATCATTAGACGTAACGTAGGACAAGTTGTCATGTTAATGATAATCCACGATGCAGGATTATCGCGCAAAGGAGGAGGACATCAAGGAGGACGAGAGGATTATATCAAGTCCTTATGAAGGTGTGACGCATTAACGTAGCTGCGGCTGTATAACGAGACGTCGTCCTTATCGTAGGTCAAAAGCGGGGTTATATCGTGTTTAGTTACCTGCTGATTGATGACCCGACGAGAGGGCGTGTCCCGTGCAAAACGCGCGCAAGCGGCCACTACGCGTTTAAGCCGTTTGAAACCGCGGACTGACGACCCGACTGAACTAATTACCCACTACGGTACACCTTAATCCACCTTGTATCCACAGATCGATAACCGCTAGCTCAAGGGCCTACACTCCTAACATAAACTTTGCACATAGTCTCTCCCATGGTGCTGACGCTTGTTTGTCCAAGTTATTTGCAAAATTGCTTCAAGATCCACCCCCTAAAGCAAGCTTCTTATCAAAATATCTTTGCATAGGGCGTCCCGCAGTTTACATACATTACGATCTGTCGTCGAATTATCGATGTTTGTTTTCCGCGGATCTCTTAGCAGGTTACGAACTCAAATGATTGTACTCTCAAAAGTAATTTACAATTGATTGCATGATTCTTCACATAAATTACTTTATGTTTCTTGCGCGATTTGTTTCTGACGTTACGATGATGATCCTTGATGCAACGCTGCTTAACAGCGCAATTTAATGTAATCTAGCGGAGAACTCATCAGACTTCATCCTACGTTCAAGTATCCATAACTCATGAGTCCTGACTTAAGGGCTAATGCGCAAGTACACAAGTTTCGCAGAATGCTCTCACCGCGATAACCCGGAAATTCAGTAACGGTACATTCCACGTTTGACGACCAATCATAACGGAAAAAACAACGGTGACGTAGTATGCAAAGCGATCGCTGAATAAAAGATCCGTTTCGAATTCGGGCGAAATCTATGCGATATGGATGGACGCAATATCGCTTGCACGCAAACCGAAGGCAAGTTTCGCGGGACACGAGAAATTATTTACGTCGTCGTAATTGATGGGTTTCCCCAAATTGAGCCGGATCTAGATCTCTAATTATGGTCAGGAAATTTAAGCCTCGCGCGAAATTAATTCCATAGATTTCGGACTTCGCTTCCACCTGATCGTTCGTTTTAATTACTACGGCTCGTCGCTGCATAATTTTAAAAAGTAATAATTCACGATGGCTAAAGAAATAGTAATCAAAACAATTACGTTAACGCTTCGCGTAAATTTGCATATGTAAGGCGAATTAATTTAATCTTTCTCTTTGAATCTCAAAACGCTGTCAAAGGATTGATTAGAAAAAATCATAGGACAATTGTAAGACAATCAAAAACTTTAAATATCGAACAATAAAATATGTAATATGGACGATAAAACGTGTTGTTTAAAAAAGACGCGTCTCAAATATGTATTCGCGAAGCAGCGTGTCATTCTGGGACTCGTCGAGTTGATAGTTTCGTTGTTTCGTTTCATTATAACTCGCGCGCATGCAGGCGGTCTTGAGTCTTGGGAGTCGTCCCGGACTCTCATGCATAACTACGCCGCAGTTCAGTAGGTTTCTACAGGAACTTCCAAGGGATTTGTTCCGCTTTGAAGTCCACGCCGTCGATGCTAACCGCCGTTCCGAACTGCGAACATACCGGCAATCTCGTTATCCGGCGTCCGGTGGACTTGGGCCACACAATTTCTACAGAATTTCGTGATTGAAACCGCTCTTGCTTTGATTGTGCGACGGGGAGAACCGCGATTCGATAAGACTTTCTGAGAACATAACGAACTTCAAGCCGATTGAATTAATCAATCGCGAATTCTTCTTTTTGCAATTCAACCTTTTATAAGTTTATTGAAATCGAGTATTTGAAAAAAATTTTTTTTTCAATCCTGATAAAAAAATCATTTGTACAAATCACACTGTCAAGTGTCAATAGAAAGGAAATAATAAAATAAATTTCCTGACAAATTACAGCAAATATCTATCAATTTATCTATATTTGCACGGATAGAGATGTATCGATTATATTGAAACATATTTCGTTTTACTGAGACATATATTTCACTATATATGTTATTTTTACTCTTCGCAAACGTTGCTAATGCCTGAGGCAAACATTTTTGAAAATGTATATCGTTCTGGCCGTGCGTTTAATAACCATTTTCCGCTCCACGACTGTAATGAATTCATAGTCGGTGATAAAGCGACTCCTCGACTTGGCAGTTCGAACTCGCGAAGCAAAACGCCGCGCTTAATATTGGAGCTGTCGTGACGGCCGCGTTACATCTCGCGCGTTATTAAATCGCAGTGGAAATATATACAGGAGCAGTTCACACATGGTCGCCGACTGGTCGCACATGATAAATCGGGATCTCGCGCGATTTAACGGGATGCAGCCGCACGCGGGTCGTATCTCACTGTCTTTTCCTGCGCCGCTCGTGTCCAGAAATATTTTGGTCCACCGTTAGCAATGAATATATATATTCGCGCTTTATTCACCAAATCACGGTCATCCCTCGACGATCGCGACTGTACGCGACGCAGCTGCATCATCGCGCGTGCACGCGAGATATGATGCACGCGTTCACGATCGTCGCCCACCGGATTTCATGTTCACCGGCACGTATACCGGGACAGGCCATTAGCTTTACAACGAAGCGACCTGCACCGCATTGACTGGCTGTTTACGTCCTTGTCCCAAATGCGGCTCGACGTTATCGCCGATTTCGGCCGTTATGAAGTATCGCATTAGGCGCGCAGCATCGCCGTTATAACTTCAAAAATAGACTTGCCTCCAAAAATAGACCTGTTTAACGATTCGTACTTCCTAGGTTAATGTCATTGAGGCATCGTTGAAGAATATATTATGAGTTATACAATAAGTTATACTGGTAGTAAATTAAGCCTCTCTGTCTCAATTGCGCGTCACGAAATTGCTCGTACTTACAATTTCGCCACAAAATAGTCCCGCACCGTAAACTTCACTAGTCGACTGTAGTTACTCGCAACTACCGCGATTGCCGGAACTCGGTAGTTCCATTCCACCGTCGTCTTCCACTCTCGAGGATAGTACATAGATTCGAATGGGTTTTCAAATTGAACAATGATCAGTACCGTAGCATTTCTCGAATACACTGTACACGCGTTTATAGAGACTGAATGCGGTTGAAAATTTTCGTACATTTTTTAAGACAAAATAATTGCGTCGAAGAAATTGTCATGGAAACGCGATATTACAATTTGTTTTGCGAAATTAAGGAAAATTTCACATTGACTTAATTGTCAAATTTAGGTTTTTTTTACAGACGATAATGTCATAAAGAAAATTATTTATTTTTTGTAATTATAACGCATATTTTCCAAAAGTCGCTACGTAATCGTAGCACTTAATTAATAGCTACATAATTGGTATCAATCCTCTCAAAAAATTACAAAATTTTTAACAATGGCCTCAATATTACTCTCGCGATCATTGTATTCTAACAAATTCGTACAAAACGCGTCGGGTTCTCAATAGAAAATCATTAAAACGAATAAAGTTCGATCGTCAATAGTGGATTTGCCAGAAACCGCGATGTGGTCTTTCAATCTTTCAATCCCCAAAGCGCATTAATCGGAGAAAATCCTGAACTGCTCGAAAGCGTTTCTCGTTCCTTAAGCGAGACCATGACGTTTAAAAATTGTCAGAGATTTCGTTTTTTAAAGACCGTTGAGGTACCTACTTATGTGGATATCTTTGAGCAATCCTCTTATATAAGCGAGCTATCAAATTATATGACTACTATGTATACCGCATTATGTAGTTTATGATACAAACTTCATTCGGTGATACATTACATGCATTGCCGCGCATTGAGATACAAAAACACGCGTGAAAATTCGCGTTTACGAGAACCGGCTCTATGTGCAGAATTCCACTTCGTCAAAGGATAGTGGCTGAGGACAGGGAAGTTAAATGCTATTTGCAAACCGCGGCGCAGCGAATTGCAACCGGTTACGAACGATAGAGCCGAGCGCTCGAAGTTACAAAACATTTATTGACTCGATCGTTCGACGGCCTTTTGATGCAGATGCGCGCGGCCACATAACCGCGACACGAAAGCGTGCGAATGCACGCGCGCGAGGATGAAGTCCGAGCTACACACGCGAGGAACCGCGGGAGTTGCATCCCGCTTTGAGATCGGAAGCTGCGTAACAGGCACGAGCCTGGTGTTAACAATGCACTTCGCCCAGACCCGACTATATCCGGTCACGTGCCGGTGCGTGATTTCCTTTCATCAGCTTACAAAGCTTGCGGGGACGGGCGGAATAACAGGAGAGCCGACGAACGTGGCCTCGGAGGTCACGACGGCTTTACTGATGACTGTACTCCGCGCTGGGAGCACTCTCCAAGAGAGAGATTTGCTTCTTTACTCATCATTAATGGCCGGAAGTTATGTCCGTCTGTCTGGCACAGACTGGCGCCGCTGAAATGTGCAGATACACGGTGTTCCGCATATATAACATTGTTGTCCAAATTATTAACATAAGCTTATGAAATTTAATTAAATTACAATGAAACTTTATTACTAAAATTAAACGCGCCTTCAATGATCACGTCACATTTCGCGTGACTCAATCACGTATAAAACTTTTATGTACACTGTAAAAAAAGTATGTAAAATTACAGGAACAAGTGTAAAAATTATATGTAAATAAATGTAAAAGTCACATTATTTATAATGGAAACGTAACAAAATCATGTATTTTTACAACAATTATTATTGTAAAAATACGTGATTTTGTAAGTTTCCATCATAAATAGTGAAGTAATATTACATCTTTTTTTTACAGTGTACAATAATTTATCTGATAGACGGATGATCTTTATTTTATTTATGATATTATAAGTTAGCAGAAGTATCTCTAAGATAACTTTTCCTAACTTTTGAGAAAATAAATGCTCGTATATCTTGTACCGAGTATTTTCAGTTACACCCAGTGCATCGTACTAGAGGCAGTAAAGGTTGACGTCCTAAATCTCCGGCCTATATTGCGGTCGCCGGGCGGCGGTTGCCTGCTCGATCGATGGACCTATAAACCTATCGTATCCCACTGCCACTTTGGAAAAAGGTATTGTAATCCGCGTAGCGGGCAACCTCGTGATCGCTAAAATGTATTTCAACCGCGTCACGGCAAAATCGCACGATTCTTTTTGCCCCCGTTTCCGTTTGAACGACGTAACCCGTTCGCCACGGGAATTATCAGTTAAGAGCGTTGCGCGTTATTTCGCGGTTATAAAATATTTCATCTTTGGCACGCGAACGAGAATATCCATTACGAAAGATTCCGATAGATTCCGGTAATAGTGATTCAAGTGTGAGAAACGAAAGCAGGGCGCCCGTATTACACGTTTGACATCGATATCGCATTAAGCGCAGAAATGGAACACAGAATGTTCCGGATATTCGCAAACGGCGAGACTGCCGGCATTCCCCGTGGCTTGCACGGAGAGTTGCTCAAAGCGTCCCCATGGCCGGGATTAGATATCTCCTTATGATCAATTCAATTGCAGATAAACAGAGCGACGAGCCGCGGTCGTAAATACGAGCTTTACTTTGGCGCTGTCAATCAGTACGGATTACATGGAGTTGTACGTAATGCCGGCTCGCCGTGAATGAAGCTTTAGTACGCCGACAATTGTAATCTAGATCGATGTCCTGGGCGTCGTGAAATTCAGTGCTCGGAGTTAATTGCATGACCCATCCGTGGCGGACGCCCGTGCGTTACGTCGCATCGATCGCTTCTGCTTCGGTGAAGCGACGAGAAGAACGCCGCTTTCGCGATTAAAAACCTAACGTATTCCGACACGTAAGACACGATTACAGAGGTGACAGCTGCGCGCGAGTAATGACATGCAGACGTGCAAGCAGAGACATGCACACCTCTATCGTGCACTGTCGAAAGGATAGGCTCGTGTACGTAAATCCGAGAATCACAAAAGGTCAAATTGCCAGCTGAAAGACGATACGCGACATTGTTATATTATATCGCGAAGAAAGCGTTGGGTTCATTTAAGCAACGTGGTGAACTGAAAACATAATACGGGGAAACTTGATTCATAATTGTAGGCGCTTATATCAGCTTTCGGAGTTCCGTTGTCCGAGCACTACGAGTTCCTAGCATGATATATATTCCCGCTTCCTCGCGCAAAGAGCACAGGATTACGCCCTAAGCGCGTAATTAGTGCACGGGGCAGGGAAGTATCATTACGAGGGAAGTCGAACACCCCGACAAGAGAGCACCTCGTGGCAACCTGGTTTTGCTCGTTAATACTGATCATTAATATTCGTCACTAATGCTTCTCGTACGACTCTTATATACAATGTTTCTTGCGACACATAATGGTTTCATATTTCAGCAATCGAAAAATTGTGCGCGTTGAATTCAGTACGTGAATAAATCTGCTTATTATATGAATTGTCTTCTTTATCTTAAACTAAAAGCTTCTTATATTGGAGTTTGTAGAAAATATATCGAAGCTCATTGTGAAGACTCGTAGTGGAAAATTTATCGCTAATTTATTTACAGTGTTCAATTCGCTGCTTTCATATCTACTTGGAATTGAAATCTTTCTCACTGTTGACGTAGTAATATATTAATGCGAAATGTAAAGGTGTCATATATATGTACATATACATATATAAATACGTAATTACAGGCAACGTGATATATCACTCAGAAACTTTTGATGAGCAATGTGCTTCAAAAGTTGACCAAAGTTCGCTCGTTAACACCACCTGATAATATTCCCCATAATATCGGTTAAGATGTTAATACAACTTCCGAAATGTTTCCAAACACATTTATGAATACTCCTGATGTTATGATTAATTTTTGTTTCAAATATTTCTATTAAAAATATAAAATTCTCGATTTTACCCAAAATTACTTTTTAATATGCAAAAGGAAAAGTTGAAAAAAAGTGCGAAGAAGATCAAAACTTCTTTGTTTAAAGCAGAATCTATCTTCTTTGAAAGACAAAATTCATCGAGAATATACTGTACTCCTATTGGAGCACTGAGAAAAATACTTTAATAATTATTAATATACCATAAGTTTGAACTCGATTTCTTTGTCTGAAATATATAAACGTTAATATAAATTCGTGATATTTAATAGTAATGTACGGGATTGTATAGTAAAAATATTATCAATTCTTATAAAATTATGTATATATTAAAGCTAATGTCTTTATACTTAACAAATTTATATTAATTATTAATATAAGTATAATCAATGAATTCAAATAAATTACTTTGTTGGTC
>NJRP01000095.1:577761-587795 GCA_003063835.1 Aphaenogaster floridana | reverse complement strand
GTGTATATGTGCATGCGTGTATGTAGATAACATATATATATATTCCGTAAAATAACGACCTCATTATCAGCCACCGGCTGGGTTGCCGGGCGCGGCGGTATTAGACCTCCCGATATTTATGCGTGCTTTTATTAAGCCCCATATTCAATGGCCTCAGCGCCCGAACGCGCGGCGCTCTCTCGTTTCTCGCGACTTTCCAAAGGCCCGCGCGCCTTGTTATCGCGTTATCGTTAAGCACCGAGGGATATCTTTAACGGCCGAATCTCTCTCTTTTACGGCCTATTAAAGCACCTGAATAATATAGCGCGCGTAAAGAAAGCGCGCGATCTATTTGCTTCACTGATATACGACGCGAGAAATTCAGGTCTCCACGTCGCTATTAACTCCGCTGTCCTTCCGCCATTCATTTTATGCTAACGAGAATTTTACTTGTCAATACTTGTTGTGTACTAATGAAAATTTTCGGGATATTGTTACCTTATAATCCAGTATTCTGAAACATTGTTAAAACGTCCGCGTGTAGGCAAGATAAATTAATTTTTAAAATTCTCGAAAGTATTTAAAATCACAAACTATTTCGCTGACTTTTATTGAGGAAAAAGCTTACAATGCTATAGTTTAAATTAAAGAATGATACTTTTCACGAGCACTTCAAACAGGAGTTTAGAATTTATGACAATCGTTGAATATAATATCGATATTGATACCATGAAAATTTCCCTGTCCATTTAAACGAAAACGATCCGCGCGAGATCGAACGAATAAGAGATTTGATCGACGAGGCGCTTACGCGTAATTCCGTTCTGCCATCATGAGGAACAGTTAAATAATAGCGCCGATGATACGAATGGAGCAATATCCCGAGTATTACGGCATCCTCAACGGTAGCGGAACACACTTTGCGGTGAAGAAACGATATTTCATCCCCCATCCAGTCCAGTTTCCCGGAACGTCGTCCTTTCACGTCCCGCGATAAAACTGTTACCGCGCCCTTCTAAGGGAGCGTCATTGACATTGCGCGATAACCTCCGGTGCTATCCGACGAAATTAGTTTCAACGGCGGTATCCGCGTTGCCCACATTGCCCGTCGGTGTGTAAAGTCGTGTACTCTCGCCGGTACTATCGACGTGTCGCTGCCTCGGGGGTAGAGAATGTGGTCGTTCGATAGCCGAGTTATGTCCGAGAACACGGAGTTACACCAAGAATCCTATTTCAGCTATCGCTTCTGTAAGTATTAGATAATCGAAATGCTCGCGAGTCCATTTATAGCCATTTGTTGAAGCTATTACCTGTACATTGTTCGTTCACAGCACTCTGATAACAGCGCTAGTTCGAAAGCTGAAACGCGGTATCAAGAAATTCTCTTTTTATTATTGTATTTCACTTTGCCTTTAACATATGTAGCTTTTAACTTATTTTTACAACGGTCGATATATATATATTTCTAACTATCGTTTATTATAAACCATAATAAAGTGTAGGAAAATACCTCAGTGTTTCAGGTATATCTAACGGCTATCATATAATCGATTCGCTTGAGTTTAATAAAATACTTTGTAGCGCTTCTATGTATGTATATATACTTTATATTCTCCGCGCAGACGTGATAAAACTGAGGTATTTTAATTTTATCCTCGTATATACTTAAACGAAGTATTCGATAAAAATGAATTAAATATATGTACAATGTATACTATATATAAAATACAAGTATATGTAGAAGTCCTTTCACAAACAATTGTAAAGCGACAAGTTTTTGTGAAAGAGTAGACTTCTATTCTGAAAGCTTTCCAATTTGCCTTTCGTTCCAGATCGACAAATGCAACGAGCGTAAACCTTCTCTGACTATTACGATAACGAGACCGAATCTTCAATACGATTAAACGCATAGAAATCGTAGTTACTTTTTAGGGAACGAGAAACTCCCAATTCTAATCAATCTAATGAAACGTATTCTTACAATTAGTAGAATAACCCGACGTTGAAATGTCTGACAAGAAATTTGATCACACTGGACTTTCTGACTGCTTGAATGAAAGAAATTATCGCGAGAATTTAAGATAGTAATACCGATAACGTTGATATAAAAGATATTTCCTTTATATGTAGTTTTGTGAAGGGAAAGAGAAAGGAAAGTAAGGATATCATCATACTTTTTCCAGATATAGAAGAAAAATATTATAAAGTAAGCTCTTTTCAAAACAAACGTTTTCGTTTCATTAAGCAAAAATTACAAAAGTTGTAAGAATCTCGCGCTACAAAATTAAATTAGTTTTGTCACATCTGTTTTCTTTTAATAGCATTTATAAGATGTTCATCTCGTTTGAAAAGCAGCAACATAGAAGATTACTTTTGCACGTTGCACAGAGAACGGGCGCATCAGTTATTCTTTTTTAAATGCAAAAATTGATAAAGCTACTAGTCACGCGAATATTTTCCTCTCAAATAAAAAATTAAAAAAATATCCGCGGTAACTCAACTATTACTTTTGGAGCATGAAATTGGAAACGCACGCGGTATAACTTGGACGATTGCTTTTGTACACACATTGTAAATATTTGATGCAATTAAAAACCAGGGGATCTAAAACTTTTTTTACTTTGGCAATCTAAAATCACGGTGAAAAACTCGCTTACGGAATCAAAATTGGGATCATTTAAAAAATATATTGACTGGCAAAATGTCGTTTTTCAGAATCACCGAAACTACTTTAGGAAATTTAATCTAGTATCGATGACTTTCATGGAACTACCACGAGGGCGATTCAAATATGAACGAGACTTTTTTTATTAAATTTTTTTATTCGAAAAATAATCTTAACACTATATATGTCACTTCTCTATTTCCCTCTAACTTCCACACACTTTGCCCAGCACTTGGGCAGTTTGAAAATGCTATTTCTTTAAAAAGAAACTGGTTGCCTCAATAACCAGTTGCGCACGAACATTTCGACTTCTTCATTATTCTTAAACTTTTTACCTCCCAACGCCTCTTGCAGTGGCTTAAACAGGTGATAATCGGAAGGCGATAAGTCTAGGCTGTACGGCGGATGGTCTACTGTCTTCCTGGTACGAGGACGCCGGGGATGCATTAAATTCTGTGCTTCTTTGCGACTCCCACAGAAACTATTGTACCCTCATACATTCACATCTTCGATAGCATCTCTTCCCTGAATTGTGCATGCAATTTTTGCAAAATTTTGACAACTTTAACATTTTCGATCGCAAGAAGCTTGATAATAACGCGTTCCCATACAGCACAGAAATTGCAGCAACATTGCAGCAACATTGCAGCAACATTGCAATATTGCCGAAATGTTGCTGCAATGTTGCTGCAATTTCTGTGCTGTATGGGTTGTGCAACGGTACTCGGTACAACTTGTTCGGATATCATAAAAACGATTAGATAAACAATTGCGATGAGGGCATAATGCAGGGCGTGAGTAGACATCTCCACCTTTCATTCGGTGTAAATATACCTGTCGCCATTTGTTAATTCACAAAAAAGTCTCGTTTATATTTGAACCGTCTATGTAATATGATCCAGATTCAACTCGTGCTGATATTTTATGAAATCTCAAGAAAAGTACATGACTAGGGTTTGTAGCTTATTGTTCTTCTAATTTATATATTAATATAGTGGCGAAGAGAGAAAGAGAAAGAATAGAAGAAATACATCGATTATATATCTTTCTCTCTTGAAGGTGCGCGTGTTTGTATCCGCGTTAAAATCCAGACAAACGACGATAATCCACGCGCCAGCGGCGGCATTGGGAGCGATAAGTGCGCGTGTTATCGGGAACAAAATCCGCATTATTGATATCCGGGGATAAGGGGAGAAAGCTAGATCGAGAGAGACGTCAGCGTCCTGCCTGGATATCGCGGATGCCTCCTGCGCGACTGCCGAAAGTCGTCGAGCTAAGTTTTCGAGTTATCGAACGCGACACATATACATATACACACACGTATATATATATATATATATATATATATATATATATACACGTGTGTGTATATATATGTATATATGTATATGTATCACGTTCGATATATATATTGTGTGTGTGTGTGTGTTCATTGCCTCGCAGAAATGGGATGTGTTTCGGATCCGCAATGCGCAGACCGGAAATATCTATTTTTCCCCTCTCTCTTTGCGAGAGAAAAAGAGACAAAACGACACAGAAAACGCGGAGTAAGGTAGAATCTTCCGATTCGACATGACTTCACGAATCCTTTTTGCATAGGACCGCGATGTGCGTCGATACAATGATCGCGGAATATATCGAGTACAATCGAAAGGAAGATTCCCACGAAGAATCTGTCGATTTATCACTCTACCAACAGGTTTCCCTCTTGCCGAGCAGCTCGAGTCTTCGTTGCTATGGGTTCCTGAACTCCTTCCGGGGAACGATCGTTATTGCCTTCCATCTATATGCGCCTATAAATTGCGCACGCGCCTAATCTAATGCGAACTCTCTTATCACGTTCTCCTCGCGTGCGATTAGGGGATCGTACGTGCGAAAGATCCGTTATAGCGTCGCGGTGTCGCGCGGAGTTTCGAGGGTTGTTCGCCACGTACTTCGACGACGTGAGATCAATGGTGGCGGATTATTGGAAACGCGGTATCGCGTTTTCATCGCCAAGCGCACTTCAGCTCCACAACGACGGTGTCTTCGGTTTGGGTTGGTATTGGCAAGGCGAATGGACACCGTCGCTTTGTGGTCGAACCGAGGTGATCAGGTTCGACGGCTAGGTGCCAATAGTTACAATCGTGTCGTGCATGTAATTCTATACATGGTCGAGCCATATCATTTCGCCAGTTCATGAAAATCATTTAATCATATCTCGCGAGCATAATTGTTTTAAACAAAGTTTATTCGGTAATATTAGTCTCGAGCAACATGATCTTTTATGTCTCATGCTCTACGTGCTGATTTTATTTTTATGCTTAAATTCGGACCATTGCTGTCGAGCCACATACACTGCGAAACTCTTAGCGAGCTTATTTTTCTCTCTAACTACATGTAGTTGTTTTTAATTTAGCGCACAGTGTTAGCGTGTACTGAAAAAATTAAAAATATTTTTTAGATATATCTATCTTAAAGAGATTATACACATATTCAGCTTAAATAGAATACAAGACGATTCAGCCTCGATTCTATTTTTTAAAAATCAAATTAAATCAATCTAAAGTTTTAACACACAGAAAAAAAATGCTGTTGCTTCAATTAAACGTCTACGTCACGGGCTGCCACAAACATAAATAGTTCATTCAATTGTATTATGATTGGACCAAATATTTACATTATTAAAAGAATAATCTAGATATTTGGTCCAATCATAATACAATTGAATAAACTATTTATATTTGTGGCAGCCCGTGACGTAGACGTTTAATTGAAGCAACAGCATTTTTTTTTCAGTGCAGATATATGAAAAATATACTTAATTTAACTACATAGCAAAATTAATAAAAAATATATAACTGTTTGAATACAGGTAGATTAGATATTTATGTTTAAAGTACTATAAACAATCTCATTAATTTTGGGAGAAAATTTGGAATTATTTCTATAGTATAAATTTACTGATCTGATACTCTGCATTAATAATATGAAAACAGTGCTAATTAATAAATGGACTAACAAGCCGCTAAACAATAACACAGCGCGCACTACGATGCGAGATCCTTGCGCTCGTAATAATCAATTTCGCTATTTATGCCAATAATTAATTTACGGCTACTCGTAAATGCCGTTACGTCGGGGAATCTAATGCCGTGAATTTTAATTGATATCCAACCGGGTGTTCCCGATCGGCCTGAAACAGATTAACGTTAAATTTATCAAATCACTCTAAATTCGTCGTGTTATTATCTTCTGACCACGTATTCGCCGCACACCTTTTCAACGGAACGTTCGTCACGATGCTTTGTACGTAGCGTTTTAATCGCATATCATGTCGGGGTAGAGTGTCGTAAACGCACCCTGTCGCTCCGTATCAGCCACTGTCACGCAGTTGTCGCCTGGTCGTAACTCGACGTGTCGGGGCCGCCAGTAGTTATGTCCGCGTTATGGTCAGACACGTACGTTTGCACCGCAGCGGTCTATCGGCAAGTCAAACGTCACCTTACAAAACAATACCGGATACGATATCACATGCGTGTAACAGAAATTGGTTGGCTGTGAATAAACGTTTCTATACCACAAACAACTCGTATACCGTGAATAAACGCGAAAAGGTAAATATTGTACACGCGAGAAATAAATTTCAAGAAACATCCTCGCAACTACCGGTGCGATCGACGACCATTCCGTTCGAAAACATTGTACAATTTTCGATCGATTTTTTTTCAAATTTATTCAAATACGGTGCGTTGAATGTAATAAACGGGGCCGCGCGGAATACTCTGATCGAGATTTACCACGCCGAGGTAAACGTCGACCCGGGCTTCCGAAATGTTCGTCCACGGGCTATCCGCTATCGCGTACCCTATTCGGTCGAATATGGTTGGCTTTTGCCAGCAACGCTGGCAGTTTCCAGAACGCGACCAGCGGTAATGATCGACGGTATCAGTATAGATTTTCATCAAATCGGCCGTAGCGCGATACTATTCAGTCGGCCGTTCAGTCGTTCAACCGTGGAATCCACCGCCGGAGGATTACTCTCTATTATCGAAGCGATGCATATTGCGATGTCATAAAATCGCGGGGGAGGGAAGCGCCCGCAGGTAATCGAGAACGCACTCCGCTGCGCTCGTGCTCGACGCACACCATTATCCTTTACGTGCATTACAGCACTCCGCTTCGCGGAGTTATAAACAACTGCGAACATTCAGCGCGCCCATGGATTAATCCCGACGAGCTCCTTCCGCGGCGCAGGCTCAAATTTCTGGCACGGCGAAATGCGAGGAAGCGTTCGTGTTTTTCGAAAGTTCACGCGGAAGCCCGGCAAACCTATCTCCCGTTACTCAGCAACAACAAATTAATCCGGTTACAAAAGGCGGATCCGTGGATAATCATGTGAATCCAAATAGAGAAAAAATTTTATTGCAACACGAGTATGCGCACACAGGAGGATATTATATCCTCCATTCCGGAAAACCAATTCTACGCAATTTTGGTACAACGTTAAAAAAAAGTGTATACGTTGTGTATGTGTTTCGTGTATGATAAAAAAAACTACGATACGTTCGCTCCTAGAGTTTCACTGGTGTCACGCGAGATAGAAACGAGATAAATATTACGTAAAAAAAAAAATAGAAAGAGGTAAAGATGTAATGTACGACGTTTTACTGGTAAAAAAATCATCATAAGGAATATAGGCTATATAGCATTTCTTAAATATTGAGATCTGTACGGTACGGTTGCATATGCAGCGTTTGATGCACCCGAGAGGAGAGTACTTAAGATTCCCGGAATCGCATGGACGTACGCGATAGCGAGATAGTGGTGTACTCTCGCTCGGCAAAAGTAAAACTACTTGTATCGCGGTATGTATATCGCCGTAACGTACGAGAATGCACCTGAGAGAACATAAAATATTAGTGCAAGCTACTTTACTTCTCAATTTTACCCGATACGTCCCGTTTTTGAGAGCCGCGGGAATATGAGTCGAGTCATATCTCCGCGCAAGCACATACATATACCCATACACATACATGCAGTCCAGTTTTATTTATATCGCGTGCGCAACGTTGGGACAGGACAAGACAGGACAGGTTGTCTATTAATGCCGGAAATATCGTTCGATGGCCTTTACATTGTCGAGGTAACTTTCTTCTTTTTCTCAGGATTGGCGCGAGTGCGAGTGATGCGAATTCGATCGACTACACCGGGCGCAAAACTAAACTTCCAATCTCTTTCCTATAACATGTCCGTAACGTCACGCGAGCTTCGTTATTCAAGTAACATTCACCTTCGCTTCGTAATTGCTTTCTTTCCTAGATACGGTATCGATGTAATTAGTGAGCAAATCAGCAGTCTGTTCAATTATTGCTCGACTATCCCGACAAGCGGCGATTAAAAATTCTCGAGGGCAGATGCATTTCTAAATGCCGGGCATTCTGTTGCGCCATTCTTAATAATTGTAAGTACCCCACGTGCTACGCTTTAAAGTAGATTGCGGCGTTCGTTATCCCGCCAGTGCAGCGGCTTTAAATAAGAAATGCGACCGTAGGCGGTAGGTCATCGTCGGTACGTCGGGGAACGTTTCGATGGAGCGAACGAATTTCGAGGACAATGGCCAACGATGCACATTTGATAAAGGCGCGCCTCGATAGAGATGAAAGCAACGCTGGATACTAAACGTGTCCTCGCCTATCGAAAGTTTGCTATGAATAATTCCGTTCGGCTCGTTTACCGCTCCGCCATTGTACGTGGAATGAACGTCACTCAACTCGGCCCAGCCCAGCCGCGTAATTGACCTTGCATCTCGCGACTTTATTTCCTCTATCCATCTCCTCTTCACCCACTGGCGGAAACGTTTCGTTGCGATCGATCCGCGCCGAGCTCTCCGGGTCGGCGTTGGGAACCTGATAGCCTAGATATCAAGTGTTTGCTATTTGAGCGCAGTTTGCATCGAAGCTGCTGCAGCAACGGATATCTGGAATAGTTCGATAGTGAGTTTATATAGTTGTTGACAAAATATAAAATAAATCCGCAGATACGCCAGAAAACGGAAAACACACGCAACAATTTCCTACGCGGACGATTCTCGAACTACCGCACGCAAGTGCTCGAAGAGCGAAACCTACAATAATCTTATGCAGCACTTTATTTAATGACTCATTGTCAGTATTTTTAAGATAATTATTATTATCGATATTATATTACGACGTTAATAATATATTGGACTAGAACTTAATATTTAAAATATTCGATATTTTTGTGTGCGATCATGGCTGTTAAATAATATCTCCGAATTCGCAGTAATGATTCTTAGAGAATAAGAAATACGTTTTGAAATTGTTGAAATTCGACTAACCGAGGATCCGAAAGGCCATTCGGCACTGCGCGTTTCCCTCGTCGATATGGAACACGATGGTATGTTTTTCAGATGATGTGATCGTTTCAGGATGGTCCAGCCTCCGCCTTGCCGTTGACCCAGACTCTGTCGAACATTTATGGCCGCAGATCGGCCAGTCCCGATGTTCCAGGCTCCAATCTAGACGAGACTCAGGTTCGTAAACGTGCAAATTTTGCGAAAGTAAATTGTGGATTTTTAAAATGTGTTTGCTTCCGCGATACTGTCATCGCAAACTAAAACCTGTTTCACTAGACCCGTCAAGAAACCTCGTAACGATCGTCATAACATGATTAATGAATATGTTTATTATAAATCTTTCTTTTCAATGAAACAGTTGAGTGAACATTTTGAGCAAGATTCGTTCTTTCTATTCCGAAGCATCTTTCTAAAACTAATCAATTTAATCAATAATTCATAATTATGAATCAGCTACAATGGTTTCTTGTATTCCGTGGAGTTCGTGTGAATATATTGATCGGTGCATGCAAAGTAAGAAATTCGATTAATCATTATCCGTACTTGATAGTACGTATAGCTCGATAATGATTGTTCGTAGGCTTGCGACGGTAAGCCCGTTTTCTGTAACTGAATATGCCTGAGGGAAGATCCCTAGCTTACCAACTTGTTCGTTCGAAATATTCGTGGCAGCACAACCCAGAATCTGCTCATAATTCCAAGCCATCTCCGAGGCCTCGTCGATAACGCGATTTTCAAGAAGTATATCTTCGCGCCGAAGAAATAAATCTTTGATCCTTTCTTGCAAGAAATTTCTTATTTTTTTATAGAATATTGATAGTCATCAAATTAAATTTGAAAAAATGAAAAATAGAAGACAACTATATCAGTGTATTTATAAATCGATAAATTCTTCAATTAGAATAGTCATTCTCCAATCTTCTCTCTTCAGCTAATTATTTGTATTTAAGACATCTATGACTAATTTTAGGTTTAGCTATCAATTTGCTGTTAAGAAAGAGAGGAATTTCTTTATATATTAGGTGCGCAACT
>NJRP01000095.1:565054-575591 GCA_003063835.1 Aphaenogaster floridana | reverse complement strand
CTGGAGCCATCTATTGACAAACAGCGGGAACTTAGTTGCGCACCTAATAATTTTGTAACTGATCTTATTAGATAAAATTTCAGACGAGTATGCTTAGGCCGGTATTCATAGTCGGTTCTTATATTTAAGATCATCTCAAGTACAATCTTAAGATGTTATAAACCAATCACAGAACCGTATTAGCGTTTTAAGACATTACTTAAGACGGTCTTAAAATAAGAACGGACTATGAATACTGGCCTTAGACTCTGAATTATCTATTACCAGCCTTCTAATCATTAGAGATACGCGGGGGGAGACATCTTTTGTACATCTCTTTACATCAGGAGAGATATAACATGACGATATAACGTGATGATATAATGTTCTGTCTGTCGTAAACTGAATTTGGAAATGAAATAGCAGCGTGTAGTGTTTTACGAAAATATTGAAACATGATTTATGTTCGTGGTGCAAATGTAATATGCAATGGCTATTTCGAAAAATTTTATTACCATGCGCGTAACTTGGCGCGTATTTATATATACGTGGCCCCGCGATATGCGATACACTGAAAAATCGGCGCTTGCCGAATTTTTATCATCACTTAAATCTATTCGCCATGTATCGTAGCCTCTGGCTGTACTTGTCCGTTCGAGTAGCACCCGGACGAACGAGCGATATTTTCAGCATGGAAATAAAAGCGTCGATTTAATGCATATCTATCGTATCTCGGCATTTCGCGGAAATCGGAATGAATATGCACGGTGCGTGCGCACGTAAATCTCGATGAATACTCGACGGATTGCGTTTTCACCGGTGCCATCAACAATTTTCACAACCAACACGAATTTATTTCATCAGCTTCTTTTCATCGGAAATTCTTCTATGTCAAAATATCGATATATTTTTATTGACAAGAATCATATGTTTGTGAGACCTCATATTTCCCAAAATTTGATTATAATTAACCCTTATGATTATATACAATAACTAGACTTTTTAAATTACATGCACGTATTAACTTAGACGAGATTAGACTAATTGTAAGGTCAGATTTAGTTGAAGCATGCCGGTTAATTAAGACCAACGACGCAATTAACGCTTAAAGTGTTTTTGTATAACCGTAACCGCCCTTTTGTCCCATTTGATATGCTACTAATTATATTAATACAAGCCATGAAGTACCCAAGTACGTTTTTCGCTGTCTTCAAGGAGCTTAACACGCACTTAAAGTTTAACATGAAAAGAGCATTCGTCTACTTGAGTTTCTTAGCGAAAACGATAAGAAGTTTACCTTGGTTAACTATAAACATAGAAATTAATTCGCTTTAACGTCAGCTGCAGACTGCAATTTTCCGCCGTCCTACTCTTCATCCTTTCGCCGTCGTTATGGCGCAAGACCTTGCCGCGCAATTCTTCGCTTCGTTTCAGAACACGATCGCGCGGTTCTCGATTATCTCATGTTCTTCCTATCAAGTCCAAGGTTTCTTGAAGCTGCAAGTCGCTGCATTGTGCCCTGGCATTGTGTTCGTAATGGACATCCGATTTGTAGAATAAAACGAGTCCACGAGGCCATTTCGTGAAAAGACCCGAGCGATAGACGGCTGTGCGTGACGGTTAATTAACCTGCGCGAGGATATTGTTGCACTCACGAGTAACTCCGAAGTAAATTCCGATGCATGAAGCAATAAGCTAAATAATAAATCGAACAAACGCAATCGCCGGTCTGTTTCGGTTAGGTTAGGTTCCACAATTTGCCGTCGCGAAGTTGTGAGGTTTAATTGGTGAACCAAGTTGGTCGGTGCCGTTGCTGGTATTTGCTATAAACATCGACGCGCCGATAGCTGCGACGATTCAGCTTGTAAACCAAACCGAAAATCAGCGTGTCGTCATTATTGATGCCGTTTTGCGGTCCGCGTATTTACGGACGGAATACGGCGAAATGCTTGAAACAGAACTGGGCCCGGGGCGGTTACATTATGATGCATTCCGTTTGATTTGGGTAACCTGATTAACTTCTGGCGTGTCGATGGTGTGCTGAGGTTTGTTTAATCCATTAATGATTGAAACGTCGATACCGCATGCCGTTGCACAGCATGAGGAAAAATATCCATTAACGGAACTTTATTATTGATCGCTATTTAACCAGCCTCTCGTCGTTGTTTTTTGTTATTTTTTAATTAACTCGTTAAAAAATACAGAGCGATATTGCGCAGAGTGGTATTCGTCAGATGACTGTCCTGACGTAAATTAAATCGAAAGTATATTTGCGTACTGTGTTTATTAGACATAAATTATGATTATTGACGATATTTAATAAGTGATTGCGATACAAACACAACGAGTTATATGTTTCGAGATGAAATTCGCCGAAATAAAAAAATACACGATGAAATCTAAGCTGCAAATTATTGTCCAGGATGCAATTCCGAGGAATTGGTCGGAGATCCTGTCGTTTTCATGGTGCACGTGAAGTTTAATTAAACGAAAGTTTAATCCGGTTGGACGTAAATTCGCGTGCAAACGCAATTTCTTCAGGCATCGATCTTGGACCACTATTGCGCCACTGTCTGAGAATTACATTTCGCGTAACGTGGCCGTCGCGGCCACTCGACACTTAAACGCGGAATTAATGACAGTCGCCAGTCGAGAGCCACGAAATAAATGGTGCGACTCATTGAACTTATAAATAGCGTGTGACGGTAATTAATCATCCGGGTTCTCACACAATTTTGGATTTCATCGAAAAAAAAAGAAACGAACTTTTCGAAGAGTCCTTTAAACCGCCGTCCAATCGCGAAGATGCTTTAGCGTCAGAATTAGACGGCAACGCCTTCGTCGGAGGCATCGGCATGCTATTGACTCGGACCACTTTTACATCAGTACCGACGCCGACGTCCTCCACGCCGAAGTACAAAGTCAGTTGCTCCGAAAAACCGTCGAGATTCGATCGTGTGATTAAGTGCAATTCGTTTACCTCAATAAACGCCGCTAATTACAATTACTCGTTAATGTTATATTGTAGTTTCCCGAAAAAGTGTTCGCGAGATGTTTGGAACGTGGACTTTATTTTGAGAATGTCAAAAATAGTGTATGATATAAGACAAACGAGATGTATCTCCAGCGAAAATGTATAATACTTGATTCGAATATACGAACAGTATTTGTTCTTTAAAATTTATACAATTAAAAATCATTTTTATACTTATAAAATTAAAAATATTTTTAAAATTTACAACATTAAAACGATGTTCATTTAAAAGATTTTCCATTTTTATATTTACATTAATTCTGCGGAATATATAACATATAGATAACTTTTGCTAGAAAGGATTTCGTTTTCGACGAAACTTTTAGTTTCAGAATAAAAAAAAAGAATCTATTAATGAACACGATCACAAATAATTGACCTTGCTTTTAAGAGCGATTATGTTTTCTTGGAAGAGTTACCTCGCGATCCGGTGAGAAATGTGAAATGAAGCGAACGAAGAGAAATCTTTCTAGAAGACTGAAAGAAGAAGAGAAACAAAAATAAGTCTATGACTTCCGGTTAAGTGAATCCGGTGATATCTGTCATTGTAGAAACTTTGTTCGCTCTTTTCCCAATGCTATGAAAACGAGAGATCGTTCATCGCGTACAAAAAAACGCGTATAAAAAATACTTTTTCAAAAGAACGACAATACTGAAAAGTGGTAGCGTGATGCGCGATGAATTGAGACACGGTAAAATCAAGGGATTTACGAAGAGATGCGTTTTCGAAATAGAATGTTGATGGAGATTGCTCGCTGGAGCACCAAGTCCAAACTATTTCGCTCTCGCACGCGCGGTTTCTCCATAAACAATATGCGGCGGTGTTTGGTATTCTTGGAAGCCCGTAAGCGCTTCAATCACTCTGAAATTTTCCTTTGCCCGTGTTGCAAATTACGCTCGCGAGCATAGCAAGCATGTGGCGCGCCCGAACATTATCTATTCTTGCACGAATTTCCGTTAGTGTGAAAATACGGGTAAAGATTTCGATAAAATATGTAAAACATGAAATAGTTACATTACGATTAGCACGTATGAAATAGTTACATTAAGCTTGAGATATTTTTCTATAATGACCGAAAGTTAAAATGCAAAATAATAATTAATAGACTCCAAATAACAGATAAAATGAGAATGGTTGGAAATTTGAAATATTTTCTTTTTCAAATGACAAATGATCGTTTATTGCAATGTTATCTTTTTTCTTACACTTGAAAAAAATACGCTTCACTTTGTATGATCATATTCGTAGAATTGTTTGTGCGATAGCTAAATAGTTTCTGCAGTAATTATTCGAAGATTATTAAAAGCAATGATTAACCGGATTAATGCATTTCGCCGATTAGTATTTTAAATATATTTTTCACAGCCGCGTTTTCGATATAAATGCGCGTTCAATTGCAATATTCTTGGCAGCACCTTTATTCGCGTTCAGAGAATGCACTTGACAATAATGGTCGATGCGACTATGTCGGGAGAATAAAGCGCATGTGGTGGGACAAGAGAGGAATATAGAGACAGCCTGATACTTATAACACGCTTTCAGAACACAAGACGCAAGAGAAAAGGGGGATTTGATTCGTGACATATATCCTCGACGTTCTCTTCACTATTGGTATCGATCTCTAGCGACGATGGGCACGCCCGCGATACTCAATTGAAAGCACTCGTTCCAGCAGCGAACTAACGAAAACGGCAAGCGGCAGGTTAAACGAATCGCAAAAATTTACGCCGAAGCCCGAAATGTGCATAAAAGTTCGAACGCTAATTGAAAAGTTTGCCTCGCATTTATGACGATTTTGAAGTAATATAAAATGGAAGTAATAATTAAATCATTTTTTTACTAGGGAAAGAACTGTTGTAATGTACTGACAATTGAGCTGAATAATTACACAAATTGAAGTGGTAAAAAAACTAACTTTATTTAGATTTCTAACAAATTTATAATTATATATATCTCGAAGCACACAGTGCTTAGAAAAATGTATTGAAATAATTGCGTTCAAAAATATATTAAAATGAAATACTTAAATTTGCATAAGTTTAAATAATGCAGTCTTGAATGCATTTTTAGAATAATAGTTGTCATAATACTTTGTAAAATTAACGAAGCGCAAATGGCAACTGTTTAATAGATATTTACACGTTCCAATTTGCTTCTCTTTTTCTTCAACTGGCGTTATATAACGTCTCTATTTCGCTTGAAATTTGCACTGCGGCAAATCGAGTGGACTTTGACGGACAGCGTATACTGAAAAATATATATATTCGGAATATCACGCATGGCCGGACTGTTTTTCCACGATGATAGACTGGGTGTCGATCGTACGTCATTCAAGGCGTCGATTCAGTGATTACATGTTCGCCGTGCCGGCCAAAATACGAAAACGTCGAAGGGCGAAGCGACACGCCAATTCAACGCCGAGTTCGCCCAACGATCGTGGCGCAAATAATGCGATTTCGCGTAACTACGAGAGTAGCAAGGGTGTTTGTGAATGCTGTTGGAGTCACGTAAGTCTTAACGCAAGTAACCGTAAGATAGCATTAGATCGCAACGACGGGCAAAATTCGCGTCGGAGACAGGAAAGATCTCGCGATCAGTGTTGAGAAAATTATATATCTTAAAGTGTTGAGAAAATTATACATACATCTCTTAATTGTAGTGATCGATGGGAAAGTATTGAAACACTTCGCGACTGCTGAACCAATGTCCAAGTTGATTGTTAAGATATTAGCACTTATGTACCAGGGTTGTTTTTATGATCGTTTCGCGTGCGGGATAATAACGCGATGAAATTATTTTGTTCTTTGTTGCAGAAAACGAGATTCGATGGTACAGGGGTGGAAGAACAATTACCACCACCGCCGTCGCCACCCCAGCTAAAAGAGGCGGCCCAGCTGGATGGAGTTCCCAGACTGAATTCGGTCGACCGTATCCTTCATCCAGATGGTATCAGTCATGAGGCGCTGAACAAGGTAAGTGTGTCAAGATAATGATAATGTACAAACCAAAAGTCTGACAAAAAGTTTAATATTAAAAGGTTGCAAATTAGGAAGTAAAAACCAATGTTCTGCTTAATATAACATACATTAAACTATTTTATATAAAATACATTAAATGTAGCAAAAGGGGGAGAGAGTTCGATTTTTAAACGTAAACGTTTAAAGAACCCCACATGTTTTATAGGGAAAAAGTGGCCCCGGTGAAATTGCTTCGTTCTGAGTAGTTTTCATGATTCTGAAGAAATTTTTCCTTTGTCAAAAAC
This sequence comes from Aphaenogaster floridana, assembly GCA_003063835.1. Classification (NCBI taxonomy): domain Eukaryota; kingdom Metazoa; phylum Arthropoda; class Insecta; order Hymenoptera; family Formicidae; genus Aphaenogaster; species Aphaenogaster floridana. Next base: position 569,315 of record NJRP01000095.1, on the reverse strand, counting down.
GTAGAAAATCCAAGGGTAAAGAAATATGGAGCTCTGAAGTCATAGAATCTGACAAGGAAACGGTCGGAAGTGTCCCTCACCGATTTTGATGAGCTTTGGATATGTAGAACATGAAAAAATATTAGACTCGTATTTTTTTAGCGGCGGAACTCGACGTTTAGGGGGTGAAACAACCCCTCGAAAATAACGGGTTTTTTCATTTTTTTCGAATATCTTCGATAATATAAGGTTTATGAAAAAATGTTTTATACAAAAATTTTATGGTTTTTTAATACTCTTTAATTTTGGTATAGAACATTTTTTTATAAACCGTATATTTTCGAAGATATTCGAAAAAAATGAAAAAATCTGTTATTTTTGAGAGATTACACCTCCGCCGCTAAAAAAATATGAGTCTAATATTTTTTCATGTTGTACATTCTACAACATATCCAAAGCTCATCAAAATCGGTGAGGGACACTTCCGATCGTTCCCTTGTCAGATTCTATGACTTCAGAGCTCCCCTCGTATTTCTTTATCCTTTGATTTTCTACGTTTTTGACAAAGGAAAAATTTCTTCAGAATCATGAAAACTACAACATATCTCAGAACGAAGCAATTTCACTGGGGCCACTTTTTTCTTATAAAACGTGCGGGGTCGTTTGTTTTTTTCTTTTTTGTTTTAAAATTTAAATTTGGTGTAAATGGGGTGAAGTAATGGATCAGAAAAGTTGCTCGCACAAGGGTTGACAAGTAGCGCATGCGTGCACGAGCTCGAAATGTTCGCCACCTACGTTTTCCTCCTGAAGATACTCACCCTTACCGCGGGATCGATGAACGCGGTTCTCCTGCGGTTGGTAACTGTTGGAGAACAAATTTTCCGCGTTACCGAGTGCTACAACTACTGATAAACGTCAACGAATCGTGAAATCTAGAAATCTACATGATGCTTTATGCATGCAATTTCAACATTGTCGTGTAACGATGTAATCAGAATAAAAAAATTATTATTCAAAACTATTATGAATTCTGAACTGTCTGAATTCAATTATAAGTAGCTTCTCTGAGAATAACGAACAGATTTCAATCGATCTTGTACTTCTAAATCCTTGATTAGAATCCATTTGATCTTGTCACAGTAGTTTCAACATCAAAATCTTGATTAGAACAGTTTGGAATCGTTATTCGCCAAACCGCCCTCGAAACAGCCTGCTGCACCCTCCGACAGAGGGCAGAGATGACGCGAGGTCATCCCGGGATTCCCCGGAAAGCCGCGCGGTCTCGCTACGGTCTGTCACGTGGTAAGATGGAGGTCTGCATTACCCTGCTCCCGTTGACTATCCGCAACACGTGGACAAAACAGTTCGGCCGCGACTTTGCAGCCCGTCGGCCTCGAGAGTCGGACATGCGACGGGGCTCGCGGTTGGGCGGTTCGGTCGCGGTAATTCCGGTGAATGTGCGGTGCATCAGTACGTTATCCGGTCCCGTTAAGACCGCGTGACCGCAGGATGATGACGAGAGTCCTTCGTACGACGGAGAATCCTAAGGAGTGTTTCCTTACGTTGGACCTGACACGTCCTTGGACACTTGGGTGTGAAAAACCTAAAGGCGTTATTGATCGCACTTCGCGGGGTGCAATGTTTTTCTATCGCCGGCCGCGGTCGATAACGGGACCGATATAGGGATATTTCGCGGTCGCGCATCCGGATCGCTCGATAATCGGCGCGGAGTGAAGTACACATCCGGATCACCGTCGCGCCTTCCGGTATTTAATTGTATACCAACGAGCGCCAGGGTGACTGGATCAGTCGACTGGACCCGGCGAGCTTTCCTGCAAATGCGTACAATTATAACGACAGCTTTACTCGCGTATAAATAATTTGGGAATTAGGTTAATTAATTCGCCGTGTGTTATCGCGTCGCCGCTACTCTGACTAGATAATTACGTGGTTTTAATTACAGAAAATTACATGAGTCTATATGATAACGCCTATCACTTTCAAAAATCGCTTATGTAATCGGATTTTAATAAAATTTACACTTATTTAACAATGTTATTAGATACGTCGCGCATTTGTTAATATTATATTATTTCGTTGTATTTTAAATTATTATATTTTGCTCTAAGATGAGATCTTATTGATATTGAGAATGCCCAATGTACCGAAAATAAGACAGATTCTATTTTCACTTTAAAAACTCTTTTCGAAGATTGCCATTCGGAAACTTTACTAAACTTTAGAAAATGAAATTTTACTATAACTTTAAAATTCTCCATAAGCATTCCGCGAACAAAATTCATAGGACGAGACCATTGATGTGTATTGAATCTGAATCCATTACGCCGCGCCGCCTCGGAGGGCAGGATCGTTAAATATAAATTATGCAGACGCGCAGCACAATGCGAGATAGCATCGCGCGAAAATTCAATGAGTGCACCTGCGTCAGAGAGCGTGGGTCATTTTCATGAGATTAATCGTCGATCGCGAGTTACGCGCGAATTGAAGTCGCGGAGGGGGGTTCTTATCGCTCTCATAAACGGCGGTCGTTAAGAGAGAATGAACGTGCATTCCGCGGGAATGATTGTGCAACGCATTGCACAATCTCCTTTACAGCACATTCGTGCGACATATGACGCGATTTATGCGTAAGAAAAAGTGTAACGATATAGTCGAATTGGACGACGATAGTCGAATGCGACAAATAGTCGGTTTTTCATTCTTAAGGCCTTCGCACAATCAAAAATGTAAAGAACAAGGAACAGATATTAGCGATTGGGATGAGGAAAAAGGAAGAAGGAAGATTCTTCCTTGTTCCTTATATTTTTGATTGTGCGGGGGCCTTTACTTAGCGTCGAATGAATTGAGAGAGAGAGAGATATCTCGCATTGAGAATTTATTTACCTCACACTTAAGATGCTTTTCTTTCGGAATTTTTAGTTTGCCAATATTATAAGATGTCTCCATGTAAAAATATTTGCAATTGGAGAGTTATCGAGCCTATTAATCTTTTTGTTTTACTCGCGCAAATAACAGTTTCAGTTGATGGACAATATGTATGTCTTTCGTAAATTTGAGTATCAGCGACAGTTCGTTAGCACAAAATTATTAAGCGCATTGACGTTTTCTAAGAGTATTTAGTCGATCGATGAAAGTCTCTTGTACGGAATTGTCTATGCCGGAAGTTCGGAAGTAGTCCGATAATTTCCTGTGAAACTATCCTATCCACGAGGGTTGCAAGTGTTCGCTAAAGACCAAGTTTTAGCTACTTAAGACAAGAAACACCGGTTATATGAAGGTAACTACAAACTCGTCGCGCGCCAAGAGGGTCGTTTCAACGTTATACATAATTTATGTCGCGCGATAAATTACTATCCCCATCATCCGGTCTAACACGACGGGTTTGCTACGCGAATAGTGCGATAATATTATTTCATCCCGACAACGACACATGAATTTCCCGTGACGTCTTTCTCCTTCTTTTTTTTTCGTTGTCTCCTCCACGCAAACTCGTCTTTTCCTTCTTCCTGAGTTCGTCGTGATTTATCGACGCGTTTTTTTTACGCAAATCTTTCCAATTGCGACGTCACTGAATCAAGGCCAGGTAAAGAAATATTCTAGACCGATTTAGGAAAAAAAAACGTGGAAAGAAGAAGACACTTTGCGTCTCTTTTGGTGCAAGATGATTTTATTAAACCTGTGCACATATTCTTAAATCTTGTATCAACGTAACGTGAAAAAAATATTCAAAAAATAATATTTAGGAATAATTTTTTTTTGTTAAAAAATTGGAAAACTTAAGTTTCTCATGTTTGCGTGATAAAATGGCTACACGCAATGTTTGCGTGATAAAATGGCTTGAGTAAAAAATATTTACCTTTGACTTATTTTGTGCACGGAAATATCATTAGCGAAAGTAATACATCTAGTCTAAACGAATATGCAGATTTGAAGTTCACTGAAATTGCGAATTTCCATTAAAATTTTGCAAAAAGTGCACTGAGAAAAGAAATAGTTGGAATAACAATAATCTCACTATATTTTGTAGTGAGTTTTGACCTCAAACATATTTTTATAGTTCATTTAAACATGCAAAATATAGCAGAGTGAACGAAATTTATAGTCATCATATTTGCTTTGTTATTATTAATAGTAAAATATGCTAAACTATAGTTACCTGTACCAATATTTGCCAAATATTCCAATTGTATTGACTATATAAAATGGTTAATTTCTCTTATCCATTCCATATATTCTATCTTACTATATTTTTACTTCAAAT
>NJRP01000095.1:542750-564894 GCA_003063835.1 Aphaenogaster floridana | reverse complement strand
TTACTATAAAAATGATATTCCTAACTAATAATCATTTAATATGTCATTATAGTTCCAAATATTATACATTTTTCTCTCAGTGTGATGTAAGACTCAAGGAATTGAACACGGAAAGATTAAGGTAGATGAGGGTCGGACAGAGTAGAATACGCTTCGCTCGCTTCTCCTTTCTTCTCCATGTCGGATAATCGTCCTCCACGTGACCTAGCACGACCCAGATACTACCTCCGGTGTTGCCCATTTTCCTTGCGCTTCTCGGTCAGCGAAACGTTCGACGATAAAAGTCACTTTCCTCGTGCCGCGAGACCTAATTTTTAAGTCGGCGAAGCGACAGAAGATTTTCGATATTTTTTAAGTGGATAAAACTGTAGAGGAAGGCAGAAAAAATCATAAATATATAGCGATGCTTTAATGTATAAAAAAAATTGCAAGAGTTATTCAGAATATCACAAGGATTTATTCCGGTCACAAGGAGCATTACAAAAATCATTGAGCAACAAATATCTGCACAGAGAGAATTTTCTCTTAAAATTTACCCTGAAAATCATGGTAGTCATGTGACAACATGGTATTTCGAAGATTTTTATGCAATTTTCTCTGATTAATATTTACCACAATAAAAAATATTAATATCTACCACAATAAAATATAAAATATATTTGATTAATTTTATTAAAATACATATATAGTAAAATTTCCATAATTTTAAAATATGTTAAAATCTTATGACTCTTTATTGTTTTAAATTGAATAGATGCCAAGTAGTGCTAAAAACATGTAAAATATCTTATATAAATTTTACAATACAGCATAATATTTTCAATCTGATTTAGTCGCTCATGATAATTTTACCATGCAGCATGGTAATTTATTGGCTAAGTCCGATGATTCTCGGTTTTTTTCGTGTCGGGTATTACAATCTGCTTGGTAATTTTTATTATGTTGTTTATAAAATGTTTTCTTCCATATTTCAGAAATTCCTTTCGTTACCAATAATATTTGACAGGTTGCCAAGTTGTTCCAAGCTTATTACCAAACATAGTAAAATTTGTAGTGAATTTTGCGGCAAAATATAACGAAAAATTCTCTCCGTGTGCGTACGATTGAAAAATAAAATTTCATTCAAACTATCGGAAGATTAATAATGATTCAGTTGATTATTTGCGTCAATTTATATTATGACAGAATCGAACTTCTCGCGTTAATATAATTTGCTAGTTAACGATATCTGATGACAGATTCATCACAGATGACACCGTTAATTCATCACAAAATTATCTCGATACCCGGTTTAATTCTGTACTCAATGTACCTATTATTATCAAAATCCTTCAATAATATCTATTGACATAATTATATCAAATTATATGACATAACAATGACCTAATAATTTGCACTAATTGCACGCTGGGTATATGTCAAAACGTCATGGAATAGAAATGAGAATTTTTTTTCTCTCGCGAAATTATTATGAAAAATCCAGTTTTGATTCTCTCTTTTTATGTAAAAAAAAATATTATCCAACATGCTCGATTTTTGTAGGTGACTACGTGCGTTGTATAATCGCGAAGCTAATCATTAATGTGCACGCGATGCGTGTCGCCCAGCGAGGAAATCGCTGGAATTAGAGTGTAACGAACTCTTTGCATGTAATCTACCATGTCGGGCCCCATTTGACATTTACTTCAAGCGCTCGGACATGTAACGTATACATGGCGCGAGCGGCAAAATATCACGAATAGAGCTAAATAATTATTTAATTATCGCGCGCAGTTATTTTTTTATCGCACGCGCCTGTAATTCCCGCGCATTTCTCGTAATTCTCGCGCGTGTATAAAGTTTATAATTTTGTTGGCGATCTCGCCTTGACATTTAACCTTATCGATTGCATTATATACTCTCGATTAAATGTTAATCGAAATCTTTGCGTTCACGGATTTTACATTATTTATCGCGAACTATGAGTGCTCGAAATTATCTAAGCAGTATGGATTGCAATTAAAATTTCTTCGCGCGTTCGTCGAAAACTCCGAGCGAAGTTAAATTGCAGGTTGACTGCAAATTGCAAATCAGCCTTCGATCGCTCGGCGAATCATGATTCAAGCGAGATAGACCGCGCGACGAAATTAAATCACGATTCGCGACCGCTGCGTGTGTTTGATCGCAACACGTGCCGCGATTGACTTAACGTGCCGCGTTACATTCTAACTTCTAGTTTAATCGCGATTAATCCCTCGTGACCATGTAGCTGCGCAGATTAAGCTAACCGGAATAAGAATTACCGTTTGATGCGAGATAATACACCCGAATTAATTACATTATCTACAAATGAAAGTCTTTTACAAGGTCTTCTTAAATGCAAGGACAATTTAAACACTATCGTATTTACAAGCAACGTCAGACGTTTTAACCACCGGCAACAGAAATTGAACACGGAATGTGAAATATGTCAGTTCCAACGGAATCAATGTGTATGCATATACGCAGGAAAAAAAATTAGGTTACTGCAGGACCGTATTGCGGAGCATGGATAAAAAGAACGCGATTTTCCATTCTGAATATATTTAGCGAAGCGTTCTCGTGATACAAGCATATCAATCGAGGGACTACGTGAGACTCGTGACTCGGTTCAGCCGCGAACACGCGTGCCACTTACCCGGGAAACGAAGACGGGAATTCTGCTGCTCGATACCACGACACGAAAGCGGGAGCTGCGAGCCTTACAACTTTGTAACTCACGAATAACGCGTAGACGTGATTCGTGTTCAACTACTCTACATCATCTTTTTTCGAGACCTCGACTTTTCCTCGATTATCCACCCGCGATGTCTTCTCGCCTTTTGCGTACTTTGCTAAACGTGCAAATGGTACTGTTAATTGTAATCATCTATTATTAATGTTTTAAAATAATTTTCTCGTGCACTTGTAGCTTGAATCCTTCTTTTGAAAGTGTTGAAACAGCTCAATATTTAGTGATGAACTCGTTTCAGTTGTGAACACGCGTTCCTCGTAAAGGAAAACTAAGACGGCAACTGCAGCTCGATATCACGACACGAAAGCGGGAACTTGCGCTTTATTACAAGTATTCTTGTTTCAAGTATTATATTATTTGAAACCGGAAATTCTTGAAAGTCTGAACGTCTAAAATTCTTTGAATACCTAGAAAATCGTTCTATAAAAGTATTTGAATATCTGAAACGTTTAAATGTTTCTGAAAATAAGATTGTTATCTATATCTGCGCATAAAATAAATTGAAATAGAAAATATTATAAATATTATATAAGACAAAATATATTATAATATGCTCTGAATCCTATGCGCTTAAATAAAATAATAAAATACATATATAAAAAATAAAATTTAATGTATATGTTAGGCTCAAAGACCGAAAACGCTTACTGAGCGAAAAAACCGACTACAACGCGTTCTGACTTCTCAGATTCAGCCACAACGCGAAATTCGTGTCGTGGCACTTTAAAAAACGCTCATAACGCGTTTTGGTATATTCAAAAAGGCCACAAAGCGAAATTCGTGTTGAGGTGATTTTGATAATCGACCAAAACGCGTTCTGGCATTGTGAAAATGCCACATTGGTTATTTGATCTACAATTTACTTGACGAAATGAGGTCTAGAAAGTGCGCACGCGCACGCACACACACATGCGCACGCGCACACACACACACACACACACACACACAGGGGTGGGCCGAAGGCTCCCCCGCATCCCCCTTCGGTGTGTGTGTGTGTGTGTGTGTGTGTGTGTGTGTGTGTGCGTGTGCGTGTGTGTGTGCACGCACTCTCTCTGTCCACATATGTACTTCAGTATATTAGTCAGTTTTTATAAGTCTTCTTGTTAATAATTTTTTAATAAGCAACGAGCGACGATTAAGTTATAAGAAAAAGTTACTTAGAATTATGTTCTGGACAACATATATCAAGGTCATTGAAATCGGTGAGGTCGCCCTTATTATTAAGTTTTACCGCGAACTGTACTGGGCCCACAAATTTCGCTTTGTGGTCTTTTTGAATATACCAAAACGCATTATGAGCGTTTTGGAAAGTGCCACGACACGAATTTCGCGTTGTGGCTGAATCTGAGAAGTCAAAACGCGTTGTGGTCGGTTTTTTCGCTCAGTGAGCGTTTTCGGTCTTTGAGCCTAACATATACATTTAAAAAATGTATACTAATATTAAACTAATATTAAACTAAAATGTATACTAATATTAAACTAATATTAAACTAAAGTGTATACTAATATTAAACTAATATTAAACTAATATTAAATTAATAGACAGTTAATTTATTTATATACATTGTAACGTTAGAATTACGAAATGTTATACATTTAACATTTTATGTAATATAATATTTTTATTCTTGTTGAAATTCAGTCGTATTCACGCGAAAGCAAATTCCGAGTACAAATAAAATTGGCATCTTGATTTATGCCAGAAAAGTATAATTGACAATTGTATTTTCGTCAATGTCTAATGAATACGCCTTTTTTTTTTCATCTACCGTAAATGTTCGATGAGAATGCAAGCGATACTCCCACGCTTCGCAGAACTAAATGAAAGAGTAAACATATACAATGGACGTTACATCTCGTTGAACACTGCATCACCATGGAAAAATCTCCATTTAGTAATAACGATCCGCGAGCGATCGATGTTTCCATTGAGAATGACTTCTCTTTATACACGGAAAATATCGCATAAAACGGCGCATTCTGGCAACCGACTGTCAAATGACATACAGTACAATAGCCGCATTGTTCGCACCCCGCTCGTGTCGTGGGATGCTTTTAATTAAAAGCTTCCGCAATGATTTCCCTCTTTCTCTCTCATTTCTCTCCTCATTTTTTATTTATTTCCCTTCTCTCTCTTTGTTTTATTTTATATCAAGAATACTCTTGAAAGCATCCACGCCAGCAGACGATCGATTCGAAACGATTGCGAGTGCCTCTCCACCGAATTGCCTGCGACCCCGTATTTTTCAGCGTAAACATTCCCAGACATTTATCGGAAACCGCTCGTAATTCAATTATTGTTCGCTAGAAACAATGGATTCCCGACCTGTTGTCTTACGGACGACATATGCCGCACGAAATCTCATTGCGAACTTTATTGCGATAAAGTTAACCGCGCGGTAATCGAATTTCAACAACTATTCGTCACGTGACGAATTCTCTGATTCAGACTTGGAGAAAAATCAAGAGAGATCTGACGTAAAAGTAATGGGTTTTGCAAGACACGAACAGTTCTATTTTGTAAGATTTTTATCTCTTGTACGTAATTGTTACATTACGTAATCATTGCGATGGCTTTTAAAACGCATCTCTGACGCACGAATTGAGCTCCCTAAGAACAGCAATTAACAACAGCTTCGCAACAAAACCCTTCGGTTGCACGGCATAAAATCTCTTCCTCGATATAATGACCCTTTAAGACAGGCCGCTACACAAACGTGACTCCTTCGCGATAATTCTCGAAAGTAATATTCATGATGACGCGTCTCAAAGTAATCACCAGCACGTTGGAACGTCGGCCTCGGCGGCTCTCGCTACGATAACAATGCACTCGTCAGCGTCGAAGTGCCCGACGAGGGGTCGGCGGAATCCCCGAAAGGATTCCGGCGGAATTGTCTCGGGGTTGGATGCGGCCTCTCGGGAGTGGATGCAGTTTTCGCGAGGTGGCGGTATGGTTCGCCCCGCCAGTCGCCGCACAGTCGGTCGCACTGACACGAACATACGTACATTCCCGTACATGTAATACAGATACACAGGGTCAGATGGGTATATACATTACGATACGGTCGTAAAAGGGAGAGAGAGAGAGAGAGAGAGAGAGAGAATGAGGACCACCCACACACGTAGAGACGCACCTACACAGCGCAACCGGCGATGTGCCCGCTAGTATTCCAAGTGCGCTCAGTGACGTAGGTCAGTGCTCGCGACTACGGCCCGCAAGCTCACCCAGATTAAAGCTCGCGCATCCCGCCGTGGGAGGCGAGAGGGAGCGCCGTTGTCCCCGTATGTACGATACATGCAGCATCCGGTCATGCAGAGACGCGTACGTAAGATGCTCTCGCGCGAGAGCGCGGCTGTTCACTACGAGGTATTTAAAGAGTGTATCGCCTAATGTGCACGTGTGTAGCCGTGCTTGCAAGTGCACAATGTTGCGTCCGTTCTCTCGTGTCGCGACGACCGGACAGAGCCAGATTCAACTACGAAGAGACTCTTTCCTTGCTCGGTAATTTCCTCGCACCCCCCTCCCCACTCCACCCCTCTCGCGCGTCAATCGTTCTTCTTTCTGATTATTCGTGACGGAATGTTGAATTTATTTTGAGGACTCTAATGTGCATGTGTTGATACAGTGCTCACTCAGCTTACTTTTCTTCCTCGTGTCGCATTTATGCAACGAGATTAGATTGATATTTTCTGAGATAAAACTTGAGATCTCTTTCTTCGATAGTTTGTCAATTAATGAGCGATCGATGATTATTAATTATATCTACGCAGATCATTATTAATAACGCTGGAGAATAAATTTTGACGTATTTATAGATAAAGAAATATCGAGGAGAAATGTACAATTGTATTGATGCAATTTATATCCTGCATTAACAAATTCGTATTGGCAAATGGGATTTTATTTGAACGTTTTCTTACGGCTACGAAATTTTAATTTTGTTATCAGCAAATATGAATTTATGAACTCAAGAGTAAACAATTACTTTTTGTAGAAATTCAAGATTTAATTATTCTAGAATGATCGAATCCGGAAAGAGTTTAAAATTTTTGCACTCTCAGTTTTATTTGCCATCGTAAAACAATTTCTGCACACATCACTATAACGATCTCATTACCAAACTAATGTGCACTGCAATGTTGACCGCCGCTCGCTTGTTTATCATTGCATGTATCGCCGTCCGGTTCTGATTACCGTCAAAATATTTAACCAATCGATCTCTCATCGTCAAGTCATCGGTATAGTACCGTCGTGTAAAACGTATCCAGCGCACGCTATGCGAGAAATACAGAAACACACGTGTCGAGACTACGTAATGGTTCACAAACGTCGTGGCGACCACGCGCGGCTAGTGATGCAGGTCAGCGTTCGCAACGGCGATACATTTTAAAAACGCTTTTGTATTTTCTTATCCATAAGGTTCACGTCGCGAATGTGGACGCTTAAATCTGTGTTAGCTGATTCCGGCAAATTAGTATGATGAAATTAATCGCTTGACGCTTCCAGGAAAGTTTTCGAAAGACGTTAATCTCGAAATACAAGTCAATTTTAAGTAAAATGAAGTGCACTCTCCTCTCCTCTCGACTCGTGCATTTCAATTTAGTTAATGCAACTCTAAGGCGAAACATTTATTTACTTCAGCTTCACTTTATCTCGTTTTGCGTTGCGTTGCCCTTACGGCGTCGCGTTAGCAGTGCCAACGAAATAAATTTCTATTTATTCGCGTAATCTATCTATTCGATCGAAATTGAGGTTGCAACGGAATTCAATTAAAGCAAAACGTAATTCGCTAAATGTATCTATTCGCGCGACACAGAGTAGCGAAATGGTCTAACGAGGTCGTATAAATAAACAGGCGATATACATATGTGTGTGTACGTTAGTTGATAATAAACTTGGAGGCAATACGAGATAACGATATTAATATCGTCGACATTAACGACGTGTTACGCCATCGTGTTTCACCATCGCGATTTATCGGACAATGAGCACGTGGCATTTATTATTGGCACGCTCGCTCATCTGCGGAAGGCATGATTTCCTGCGATATTCGTGCAGGTGTTCGCCAATTCGCAAAGTCGCAAATCGCTGCACGTGCACGCACATGCGTGATGGTTGTGTGTCGTTCGAGATAATTACGCATTTACGCCTCGTAACTTGAGTGGGGAATAGCGCAGCAATAAATCATTCACCGCTAAGAAACCTGAGTTGAGTCAGTAACTCCTTTTCGAGAACAGCTGGCACTCGGAGGCCAACAGATCGAAATTAGATATGTCATGTTGATTACGCATAATTCCGATGAGATGACAGAAATGCCATCGATGCTTGTCTTCTCCTGTTCTGTTTCCAAAATAATATAGAGCCCGTTTAAAAAAAATCACGATATAATTTGTGGCGGAATTCTACGTGAATAATTTTATATATGATTGTAATACGAAAATTATTTGAGAATTATATTCTGAAGAATCAGAATACACACCTACATAAAATAAGTGCTAGAATGCACATGTGTGTGTGTGTGTGTATCAAAATGCATAATACATAAAATAATAAATAAAATATCTTGACAATAAATTCAAGTTTCATCGACAACAACTGGCCAACCATATATTTCAAATTAAAAGTGGTACATACGACGTTTCGACCCTAAGTTTTGGGTCCTTTTCAAGTGCACTCTAATACATATAAATTATAATTTTTTCAATTGACACAGACATCCGTTACATATGTAAACTTTGTTCAGAAATAAACATATTAAGTTGTTATGTATGTCAAATTGTACATTTATAAGAATCAGAATTGTATAAAAGAGATCCATAACAAATGCTTATGATAAATTAACAAGCAAAAAATATAAAATCCAGGATGTAAAACAAAAGTGAGTGACGAATTTCAGATGTGTGCACATGTCAAAAGCCACAAAGAAAATATCTTGAATTTTGACATGAATTATAGATCGTCTAAAGTAAACTTAAAAGATACTTTTGCTAAAAAATTTTGATGCGCATACATATTTATGCTTTGATATTTATAAAAGAATGTTGACGTGCGTATCCTTTATTCTCGTCCTTTTCATGTTTGGAATCAAATTAAAAAAGCGAATGGCATTGTAGACTATTTAAGGAAATACGGACGACGAGGCAGCGCAAATTTAGCATCGTGTCTGTGTGCAAGGCTTCGTGGCATCCATCGAGAACATCTGATTGAATAATTCAAATCGTTTATCGATCCCGTGGCGGGAAACGATCGTCCTCATAACTCTTCCTAGAGAGCTCTTAAAGTAGTAGTGGAAAGCACCTGCGCGTACTTGCACGCGAGAGTTCCGGTTTTTGCCGTCGTGTTTGAAATTAGCGGGAAAATCTTGCCGAGGTCGTAAAGTCCGCAACTTTGTAAACATACCAGCGATATTATCGCGATTGTGAATTTTCAATCGGACCACCGCACCGGGTCGCGTTCGAACTCGTGCGTGATGATATCGACCGACCTCCATGGCTTCGCCAGAGCGAGCTACAGATCTGGGATTTCTATGTGGGAGTATCCGCTTATCGACTATTCGAGATAATAGCACAACTATAGACGTTCTTGGCATTTAGCGTCTTTGGATTGCCCATTATTTGTTCATTACATGACTTAGAGGAAACAGTTTATCGTTGTCACATATGAATCTCTTATTGAGTTGTCAGAAAATTGATTAATAATTGTACTTGAGAAAAAGAGAGAGATAAGAGGTACTTTCGTACAAACTTTTTACGATATACTGTAATATAAATTTAGTACGTATTGAATTATCTTTAGTTGAAACGGCTTGGCAGTTTCCAATTTCGGAAGGGGAGGAATGGTATTAAGGGTCAATAGGTCAATCTATATCTTGAAACTACTGAATTAGATAGTCAATATCCAGACGGGATCTGAGCAGACAAATATTTATCTTGGAAAGGATCAAAAAGGTGTTGTAATATATCTAATAAATTTTAAAAACTTATTTCAAGCATTTTAACGAACAAAACACGCTCGTTAGCTTAGTCTTGAGCAACGAATGAGCTCACCATTTCTTCTTTGAGTCGCGCAACGCACATCATAAGATACGGTAGCTGAATTTATCGCAAAGGCAGATCGTTTACCATGCGCACGATGTCCGTATTTTATACGACTTCAAAGTACGTGAGAAAATGCGCGATAATTAAAGTCACCTCGCAGAAAATATGTTTTTACGCTGCCAAGTCCTTGTTGCATTTTCTGTAATTACAAGCACACGCGGAAACTTCGTAATCACCTTAAATTTTCTTTACGACCGTTTCTTACCATACACCAGACAAATATCATGCGAATATATCTCTGAAGTACATATTTTCTTATAATACGTGCGAAGAAGGTCTGAAACGTTATATATGAGAGCATTAGTCTCTATTATCTTCGATATTATTATCTGATAATATTATAATTTGCAAATCTCCGGCATTTGTAAATTATAAACTTTTTTCAGATGATTAGAGGGGGAGAGAGAGAGAGAGAGAGAATTATTTTAGGAAGGTACACAGTTGGAAAATTTGTGTTAAATTTAACATAAATCACATGTTCCAAACGGTCCACTCAAATTTTTGTGTTAATTTAACATAATATGGATGTGTTAAATGGTAGCACTGATATCATGTTAATATTTCGATAAAAAGAAATGTAATTTTGATCATAATTTAAAGTTAATTGTGTGTACAATTAACATAACTTTTATGATGAAATTAACATATAAGAAATGTTCTTTTCATATAAGAATGGTAATAAGTAACACGCAGTCATCCCCACTTCTATTATAGAGTAAAATCAACACTCTGTAAATTTTAACACATTTCATAAATACATGCAAATTGTATTACTTTAACATATTTTTAAAATCATTTTAATAATTTTACATTTTATATTTGTTAAGTTCAGTTAACAAAGCAGACATGTGTTAAATTTACATATGAATGTGTTGATTACTTAACACAAAAACTTTAACCAGCAAATTTTTTCACAAAAGTACACAAATTTTCCAACAGTGTAGAGAAGGTTTTAATTTATCGCGACACTGTCCAATTATCGTTATGCAGGCAGTCAAGTCCATATTCATGTTCCGTCTATATCCCAAGTCCATGTTCATGTACGTGTGTACATGAGACGGTCAGTATCGATTGCACGTTACATTTATTGCATCCGCACTCGCGATAATGACCGATAACAAAGTTGTCGAAGCGAGGTTTCGAGCGCGGTGACCCAACTGTGCGAGTTGTCGAACCGACTTCTCGTTCACTTCTCTCGTCTTTCCGTTATTTCCCTTTACAGCGATAACGAACTGACGCTAACCCGCGCATTAACGCCAAACGCCAATTAGCGTCGCGAAATGACAGGAAGCGCTCAACTTCCTTTTTTGCGACAGAGATCTTTTTTCGTTTTTTGTACTCGTCTTTTCTGTTTAATCTGCAACATGAGATGTCAATTTAGAATTAATTACACGGAAAGAACGGTTTTGCTAAAGTATTTAAAAATTTAACCGGATACAGATCTGAAAATAATTTTGTTAGACCATTAAAATAATTATGTAGAATGCTCTCTCAAACATAATGATAATAATGCAAAAAATTTTGACAATCTAGCAATTAGCTTGAGCGTCCTACATAATTATTTTGATTTTTGAGCGTCCAACAAAATTATTTACAGATATGTATTTGGCTAAATTTTTAGATACTTCAGCAAAACCGTTCTTTCCGTGTATAATTTATTGTCTCAATCCGTATATATCTATCGTTATATCTTATATTCTTTGAATCTTATATTCTTTTCTCTTTAGTTTAGATATTTGGCTTTATTGGGCACTACACCACATTCATAGAATGTTCGTTTTAATTTATACACCATAATTTATTAACACCTGAAAAGGACCAAAACCAATGGTCGAAACGTTGTGATTTTTTTAAATAAATTGGGCCAGTTGTGTCGATTTACACCTAATAAACCTTCTTGTTAATTATTCACTGGCGAAGAAAAGTTTTATTGCTTGTTGTTATATCTTATCTTTAATTGATTTTAATAATACCAATCTCTACGTTCCATAGAAAAAATGAGAGAGAGAAGATAAATTTGATATTAATAATTAAACAAATTGTCATTAGACTTTAGGAATAAGCTTAACGAACAATGTGTCGATTATTATTGCGAATCAATCGTTTATCTTTTACGAAAAAAAACAGGAAAACCACTTAAAGCAGACGCGTACGGATATTTTTCAATTAGTGGAATTTGCGTGAACTATTCCAATATCCATGCGCCACTACAGACGTCGGAAGCTACGTCGCGTTTACAGCTGAGTAATTAAAACAACCGCGTCGATTAGTCCTTCGTCTGCGGCAGACAGGCGCGATCCATTTACGTTTGGGAAAACATCGATTAGTTTTACACGCGTACAGAGGAGAACCTCCGTTTGCAATCAATTCGAAAGTCAATCTACGCACGTTTACACAAGCAATATATATTATGTGGTAAGAAATATAAAGTAGACCGATCAACACGAGTTTAGTATTTGTATTTCAACGAGCGGCAGAAACTGCTTCATTTTCTGAATTTGTTTCTCGTGTATCAAAAGAGAAGAGTATCTGCAAATAGGATACATTTTTAGAATTTAGAAACCTTCTGGTATTTTTTTATATTGTACACGGAGAAAATTTTATATTAAAAATTACTATGCATGGCAGTAGCCGTGGATTATTGTTGGAATTATAAAAATTTTTATTATGTATAACAATGAAAAACACAGTAAAAATTTTTATAATTCCAGCAATAGTCCACGCCTACTGCCATACATAGTAATTTTTAATATAAAATTTTCTCCGTGTAGAAAATATTTATTTATCTAACCTCGATCATCTCTTTTGCTAGATCTCCGGATCGATTTGAATATAAATCGGTGGAGTTATAATTAAATGGGCTTCCTGTTTTTTTAGCGTTGCCCACATCGCAGGACATTTAATTTGCGATTGTTTATGGCACTTTGAAAGTATGTACAGTGCAGATAGAAGTTATACTACGTAAAAGAAGAAATATCTAGTTAATTGAAGCGTGGGCTGAACGATGTCGACGGACAGTGGTTAGCGTTGCGGTAACTCGATTGTGTTTCCGTCAGGTGCACGTCGGGCCAAATGCACCTTGAAGGACGCATTGTGTCGTTCTTCTTCTGTTAGAGCAGAACTTGATTTTGTTGCGTTATTCAGTGATCATTATGCGCTTAAACTGCCTTCGTTGGCGTGGTCTCTTCAAGCTTTAAGATTCCAAATTATTCGAGCTTATATATTTTACATTTTTTGACATTTTTATTGGAGAAAAATTGGCTTATTAGTTATTTTCTTTACTTGAATAAGAATTGATTATTTGATCAAAGAAGTTTGCATAATTTTCATGCACTCAGTCTTCATCAAATGACATTAAAGGAACGATAATAATTGAGTTGCTGATTACGAAATCATACTAATGAATTTCACTGCAATTTGCGAAGAAACGAGAAACAATTATGTAACAAATTACTACGGCACGTATAAACTACTAACTGGAACAGTTCAAAAAACACCGATCAATTAGCGGCAATACGCTAAAGAGAAACTCGCACATAACTGAACGAAATTCAAATGGGCTGCTGTTGAAAAATTGCAGTACCGACAAAAAGAATAATGGAATAGAACAATTGTTTGTGTGACGAGTGAAAAACATAATATTTTAAAAGTATTTGTATTTGAAAACTATTTGGTTTGTCAGATAAATGAAACCGATGTGTGAAAACGAAACTAAATTTTTACATTTTTACGTTTTTAAAATACGATCGCGTTTTGGAGTGCTCCACGATCAATCTGTGCTTTATCCGAAAGGTATTGCAGTTTTGCAGTTGCATGTGCAATGTGCAACTGTCGTGAATTCCTTCTATACCGACCTCTACACTTCGGTAGACACCGTTGCTATCAGATGTCGTCCTCTGTTTCATCGCAAGCTGCACTGAAAGCTCTCCGCAGGAATGACTGATCTAAATAGCTATTTGAGCTTAGTGAACTCACAAATCCGCGCTCAATATATTGTAAACATTCACATACGTTTTTACCTACACATTACATATATTTATAAATACACATTTTTATGACCCACAGTACAATAAGCAATTGAGAAAAGTCGAAACAAGATGCAGTTTAATTTAATAAGAATAAAAATAGAAAGAAGAAAAGGATAAAAACAAAATTCATATAAAATTCATATGTTTTCATATAAATAGCAGAGCAACATAGCAGGTTAAAATTTTTTTTTATTAAAAAAGCAACTATGTATTTTTGTTACACAAATTGATTCATCTCTTATTATTTTATGCATAAAAATATTAAGGTATGGTTATCAAAAAATGAATAATTTACAAGATATTTTATATTTTATGTCAACATTTTCAAATTCGATTATCTTGAAAACATTATACGAAAAAATTTTATTCTACATTTCCGATTTATTTTTGCATGTAGAATAATCTTCTGTCCGGTTATTTTACAACAATCCGTTCTGGTCCACCCTGTATATTTCTTATATGTATAACTTATTACATATACATATAATTCTATAAAAATGTCATTTAGAAAAATATATTATTCTCAATTTTTTCCACGTCTTTCCACGAAGCTCTTAAAGTTCATCATGAATATAAAAAAGATACATTAACAAAGTATCCTTGAATTATATATGATACTCTGTAATAATAGCTATTTATTTCTAAAATGAACGATAATATGAAGCAATTTAAGACAATGAGAATGCAAAGGTAGTGATAAATGAAGATCGACAGAAACGATCACTGCCAGTGAACGGTCTTTTAATCACGCGATTGGGAATTACATTAACGAAGTATAATTTTGCATCAATACGTTGTGCATCTTCGCAAAAATTGTACGGTTTTAGCGATTTGACTCGTGATCGGCGGATGATTCGGGTTGCGTCAAATAGTTCGCAGTGAGACAATCACAGTGTCGACAATCGTGTGAAATCGCGAGAAGACGTTCTCGAAAATATGCCCCCGACTACGCCGACAGAATCAGCCATGTGCTCGCTCTGTCCGCGTTCGAAGAAAGCCCATCATCCGAAAAAGCTCGTGCGCTTCGACTCCATCGTCGACACGTTCTCCATCTCAGACTCCAATGCGGCGACCAATGAGAGGGTAAGCCCAACGATATTTTATCTCGTTTCACTCTCAGGGTCTAAATGGATGTACACAATTCTGTTCTATGTTTTTATGATGCTGCTAAATCGACTATTATATAAGATGAAACACCCCTAATTTTAACATACTAACAGTTCTCATTAGGAATGTATTCATAATTATGAAACACCGTATATAACTGCATAGAAAATCTTTAAAAAGATAACACGTAAATTTTGAAAGAACATTATACTTTTGCTCTGACAATATATCAGGTAAAGTAAATTTTGCTTTACCTCGTGTAATTAATCGTTGTCTAACCGCGGTGCACTATATTTAAACGCACTAATTAATTTAAAATATTCCCTTTCTGAACAATTTCAGAGTGATATTTATATTAATGCATTAATAATTTGCACACGTCTCGTACTACTGCAGTAAGATAGCGGACCTGCCGTTAGTGCGATGTAAAGATATAAGGAAGATAAATGAAGGTCTTTGAATTTTCTCATATATTATGAAATTTTCGCGGAATTTCAACGGCGTGGTTATCGACACTGCTAACGGTTAATGATGTGTAAATGTTAATGGTAGCGCGATAACAAATCGACCGTTACATTAGCTGCGTCTGCTTGCCCCAGATTCGCAACTGACGCAACTAATGCACTACCGCAGCAGGTATCTATACCTTGCGAAAATGCGAGAATTTTATCTGGTAACATTATGGCGTTCAATATTTTAGTCTAGTATTCAATGATCAGTGGCTTTTAAATCAATCGTGATTTTTGCCTTTCTTTACGCGTCAAGATTTGCATCTCCTTTGTATTTTCGCAAATAATCCCTGTCGTTCTCTCGATTTTGATGGTCTTCTTTGATCAAAGATCAAATGAAAGCATGGTCATCGTTATTTTCACGCAGATATAGGACACTTCGCTATTTGATTACTCGTACGTGCGCATTGGTGCCGACCCTTATCGCCTGCACTCGTCTTTCGACGAGTCGCGCGTCGTAAGAAGCATCCGCGAGTGCGCTTCCTCTCTGCTATCTTTACGACTTTTCTATCAGTAACGCGACATGAATGCGGGGCACGTTATGTATACGCCTAGGGCATAAATGACGACTGCTCGAGTCCGTTCGACCTCGCAAAAACTTCCCTCGAAAGAAACACGCGAGGGGGATGCAATATCTACGTCCTTTTCGAGCACAAATTCCGAGACGTCTTAATTTTTGCTTTCATTTTACGTTGGAGGCGCTTATAAGCACTCAATGAATATATTCGTTATATCGTATACATAATTTGTAAATTCTTATACGGAAGTAAAATAATTTCTGAAATTTATTCGGTTATATTTGATTGAGTATAACAGATAATCCTATATTTGTTATAAAAATACGATATTTTAATATTTGGCAATCAAATTTTGCATGGTGTACGCAAATAAAATATATTGCTATAATAATTAACGTTAAAACGGAATTATTTTATGCGCGTTGAAAATTAGGACCGAATAGAATTATTTATCGGTATTCTTATTTATTTTTTAAATAATCATTCTTATTTAGTTTTTACACACAGAGAGAATTTTCTCTTAAAATTTACCCTGAAAATCATGATAGTCATGGGACAACATGGTATTTCGGAGATTTTTATGCAATTTTCTCTGATTAATATCTATCACAATAAAATATAAAATATATTTGATTAATTTTACTAAAATACATAGTAAAATATCCATAATTTAAAAATATGTTAAAATCTTATAATTCTTTATTGTTTTAAATTGAATAGATGCCAAGTAGTGCTAAACATGTAAAATATCTTATATAAATTTTACAATACAGCATAATATTTTCAATCTGACTTAGTCGCTCATGATAATTTTACCATGCAGCATGGTAATTTATTGGTTAAGTCCGATGATTCTCGGTTTTTTTTCGTGTCGGATGTTACAATCTGCTTGGTAATTTTTATTATGTTGTTTATAAAATGTTGTTTTTTTCCATATTTTAGAAATTCCTTTCGTTACCAATAATATTTGATAGGTTGCCAAGTTGTTCCAAGCTTATTACCAAACATAGTAAAATTTGTAGTGATTTTTGCGGCAAAATATAACGAAAAATTCTCTCCGTGCATATACAATTATAAATAATGCCGAGAAAAAGAGATTGGAAAAAGTCATTCATGCCTCGCGTAAAATGTATTACGTGAAATTATATAAACTGTTAATCGCACTGATCGGCATAGTATTTTAATGAAATAACGGGAAAACCGTTAAATAATGTTAAATAAATAATAGGTTTGTGTATTTAAAATGATAAATTTTGCTGCTAAAAGCGGATTATGGATCAAAGATTCTATTATTTCAACTCGTTAATTAAATCTAGATAATTCAACAAAACATGAGAAAAATAAAGCGCTCCATAATTTAAAGCGAGACTACATCCAGTTTTTGGCAATTTAAAAAAGGATTTATTATAGGAATTTATTTGCGGCATAATTTTTGCCTACACCTAGAAACATAACTGTGCCTAAATCTTATTTTCATAATGTAATTTTCTCAGATGTTCTCCTATTTCCGATTTTTTCCGTTTACAAAGACTCAGTGGGTTTTCACGGTTTTTCTGTACTTCGAAAAACTCCCGCGCCTTATTTCAGTGTAAAAAATATTGTGGATGTTCCGAACGCTTTTTGCCACTCCCATGAAATCGAAGGCTCCCCTAATTTCGCGCTTTTCGCAAAATGTGTAAAAGGCGTGTTTTGAGGGAACCGGCAGTAGTCGCTGAAACAGCAGGTGGCCGATAATGCTCTCTTCCCCAGAAACTAAACCCACCGCTGTTCTTTTATGATAATACCACCCGCTCTTGCCCTGATGTCCCCAAGAGATGTAAATCATTGAGTCTCCCTCGTCCCTACGATGTCTCGCACATATCAGCCGATTATTTTTATTTCCCTAATCCTGTGTTCACTTACGTTATTAGGAATCAGTATCCCTATCCGCACTAACACACTTCCTTTGACGTTCATTAAATCCATCTCTCGATAGAATCCTTAAAGATCCTTTTTTGTCTCTCATCATCTCTTGTTGATACATAATATTCAATCTTGTTGTGAACTTAGATTTAAAGATAATTGTACCCTTGTGCCACGTGTTCCAACGCCGTGCTTAAAGATTTAGTCAAGGCGCAGATGGGCGGGAAAGGGGGGGGGGCGAGGGTGAGCGAAGATCAGGTGTAGTCGTGTCGACACGGAATCAGCTAGCACGTAAAGTGGCTTAAAGGGCTCTCAAGTGACAAAGAGACCCGACCCGCCCGAACGACGAACCGAAGGTTCCGCTCTCCAAGATCCTCGTCTACCAAGACCCACCCCATGACTCGTTCCCTTTTGACCTCTACGTCCCTCCTCCCTATTCCTCAGGCGCAAGCATTTTCACGGTAATGTTATCGAAAACCAATTTATTTCGTCGATTTATGGAGCGATTGGCCGAGTTACGCGGGCGACGGCGGCCGATTAGCATAACCGCATTGTCGGCTATTTATGCGCCAGCGAGTTCAACGCTCGATGCGTACCTCGAGGAAAGATCAGTCTCATCAATTCGCCTTAATTCCCTTCTCCGCCCGCGAGATCCATTGAGGGTGTTTTTGTTACCGCTTAATAGTCCGTGAAGTAGAAGCGCGCGAAGGTGAATTAATTATAAGATGAATCGATTCAGTGGACAGTTTTGATCAGCGTAACTCTCATCATTTTGCCGTGAGCGAATCACGATGGCCACAATCACGAGAATATTATCGGACGGGGATATTGTTCGTCATAGAAAGAGCTGGCGCTCATTGTTGATGAAAAATGGCGGACGTAAATTGCGATTTATCGTCGTACATTTCGTTCTGTTGCTCGTTCCGGCCATCATACCGAACAACGCCGATGAAGTAAGTATTAATCGCCATTTGCGCGTTCGCGTTCTTTGTTGATTCCCGATTTTTGCGCGAAAATTGCGCGAGCTTATGACGAACGCGCTGACGAACGTTGCAAATGGCGATTTGAATGCGGGAGCAATGGGCCTCCTGCGACTCGACCCTTTTATTATTTAATGTCACAGCAACGCTCCGGCAGCGTAATAACTTTTATACACAAACTGCAACGAGAACGCTGCAAAATTGCCGCAATTAGGTGCCACATATATGTATATTGTACATTTAGCATTTGAGAACGAAAAAAAAGAAGGATTCTTCCGGCTATTTTATTGCGCTTTATGATGCTGCTGGTTTCTCATCGAACGTAACTTTTCATTTCCTTTTGCGCCTCCGCGCGAAATCTCCAATTTATCGCACTATATGTTTGCACTTATTTATCCGCGCCTTTTTTCTCACCATATTAATAACCACAGGTTATTTATTTTGTTTCAGGTAAGTCACGAGTTTTTCTTCCTGCTACGTTAATGTGGATAACGTGAGTAATTTTTAAACATAAATTTCTAAATAAAAATATACACTTTGTAACGATGCACTTCGAAATACATCGTTCCGGCTGACTAACTACCGGACTAGAGACAGCTTAGCTGCCAAAATATCGTCCGGCGGACATCCGCCACGCGAAGAAAGGCGTGGTGAATTGATTTATATTTTGTAATACTGTGTAAAATCACCGTGACGACCATTAGGCGTGAATCCTCCACATCGAGGCTCTTATCACCGAGTCGTGCCAATCGGTAGCGTAACCCACATAGGATATTGATCTCCACTGATTGGTAACAGCTCCATTCAACGGTTCCAGTTATCACCGACTTGATACGCCTCCATGAACCAGTATGCCAATTTCAATTCACTGAATTCATTTCCGAGTACCTGATTAGTCTCGTATCTGTCTCGTTAGAATCAATAGAACAAGGAGGATAGAGTGCTCTCTGCATTTGACTCGACTTTATAATTCGCCAGCAAACCAGAGTAGAGCGTTCTCGGCAATCGGTTTCCACAGAAATCTATAACTAGTGTCGGTAAAACAAGGTGGAGTGTTCTCTGTCTCTGTCGAGCATTCTCGACATCCGACACTGCTCTCTGTGCATTACTGCTGCTGGGAGTAGAGCGTTCTTGGTCTTGGTAACCAGTGCACGCAGATTCTTGGTCTAACAATTTATCAGCCTATTAAAACGCACACGCGTTAGTGTTCACGCGAGAATAAATCGACCGCGCCGCAATCGCGGCATCGAAGAACCGGCACGCACTAAATACGCGCAGAGCATATGCATAACATTACCTATGTATCGAATTCACTCTCTTTTTTTTCGCCGCACAAATCACTCAATCAAACTTACAAATTAAATTTATCAAATCATGGCGTATTAAAATTAAGAATTAGAATACCCATTGCTTTTTACTATCGATTTTCCATGCACCGATACTATCGCACTTATCATCACGGACTCGCGATTCCGCGCATCTTTGTAAACGGAATAACACCGCGAATACATATCTTATTACTATTGTATTATTCACGTAATGAATTCTTTATTACAATCTTTTATTTGTATCTTTGGGCCGTTTCGAATTCTAAATCCCCGACAAGCTGCTCCGAGCGACGATTAGATATACATACAGGGTCCGCCAACGAAAAGTTTCCACCCCGTTAAGGGGATGCCGAAGTGACGGGAATTACCAACATTCCGTTTCAAGGGACTTTCTTTGAATTGGCTTTATATCGCAAAATCCTTTTACAGATTTAAAGTATACACACTAATGAACGGTGGAAACTATTATTTTGTATTAAAACTGAAGAAAAAAGTTAAAATAATATTTTAGTCGGTATGGTATGGAAACATTTACTTACATGAAAAGTTCTGTATGTTATATGTACAAAATGAACACTTTCCACTGTTCAGAATAAGTGCAGAAATAACAATCAATCGTTGAAATTCAGATTGATAGCCTAGAAAAAAAACCGTTTGTTTGAATAGCTTTTTGCGAATGTGTGCGTGCAATATTGATGTAGTAGTAGCGATGTATCGATGTATCGATGTGATGTATCGGTCGGTAAAGTCGGTTCTCGCGTCGGAGTTCGGTCTTCACTACAGGATCCCCTTAATTCTGTAACCAATTGGTTTTTGACCCGCGTGAAGTTAGCCCCCAACATTAAAAAAAATTAACTTTCTGTAGCTCATTCGATTGCTCATCGTTTGCACATGTATGCACATTTCGAATTTTCGTTTGCACACTTCTAATAAAAAAAATTATTAAAAAAACAATTTTGGGGGGCCAACTTCACATTGGCCCCCCAACTACGAGCAAATTAGATTGAAGTAGCCTTAATCGATAGATTTTCGTTTGCACATTCCTAAACTGATCGATTTTTCGTTTGCACACTTTTAGTTAAAAAGTTATTAACAATTAAAGTTTCGAGAACAGTCTACTACGGTAGATAAGCTCGAAACACGGATACTGCGTTCAAAATGGCATTAATCGATAGATTTTCGTTTGCACATTCCTAAACAGATCGATTTTTCGTTTGCACACTCTTAGTTAAAAAGGTATTAACAAATAAAGTTTTGGGGGGCCAATTTTATACTACAAAAAGTACGTTTGCGTCGCGAATTCTGAAGATATGCGTTTGTAACGGCACTAATCGATAGATTTTCGTTTGTACATTCCTAAACAGATCAATTTTTCGTTTGCACACTTTTTAACCAACAGTGCATGGGCGCTCATGAGGGAGGCAAGGAGGAACATATGCCTCTCTCTGGATTTTAATTTTTTCAATTTAGAATTATTTTATGATTGACAACCAGATAATTGTTATTTGAAATTTATACACTTAAAAATAAAAATCGCATAAATATTTCTTTAAAAAATATTATTTGAAAATATTAAATAACGTTCTTTTGGAAGAGCCTTACAAAAATGGTACCTCGAAGTGTATTTGCACTCTGCCCCCCCCCCCTTGAAAAAAGTTGTAAGGGCGCCCATGTAAAAGTGTGCAAACGAAAAATCGATCTGTTTAGGAATGTGCAAACAAAAATCTATCGATTAATGCCATTTTGAACGCAGTATCCGTGCTTCGAGATTATCTACCGTAGTCGACTGTTCTCGAAACTTTAATTGTTAATAACTTTTTAACTAAGAGTATGCAAACGAAAAATCGATCAGTTTAGGAATGTGCAAACGAAAATCTATCGATTAAGACTACTTCAATCTAATTTGCTCGTAGTTGGGGAGC